>ML310253.1:0-12281 GCA_005239505.1 Nicotiana paniculata
TCAGCATCTTGTGCTGAAGTTTTTCATAAAGCTCATGAAGACTAAACAAACTTCAGCACATGCAGTGCTGAAGTTTTTACAAATGAATTGATTAACTTCAGCTTCTTGTGCTGAAGTTTTAAAAAGAGCTAATGACAAAACTATAGAATTAAGGACAAAACTTCAGCATATGAGGTGCTGAAGATTTTACAAATGAACTAATTGACTTCAACATCTTGTGCTGAAGTTTTTCATAAAGCTCATGACGACTAAACTATGGAATCCAGGTATTAAAACTTCTGCACAATGGTTGTTGAAGTATTAAAAAATGAACTAATTTACTTCAACATCTTGTGCTGAAGTTTTTCATAGAGCTCATGAAGACTAAACAAATTTCAGCACATTATGTGCTGAAGTCATTACAACTGAAATGTTTTGTGCGTGATTCAAATATGAGAAGAGACGGAGTGTTTTGTGCGTGATTCAAATATGAGAAGAGACGGAGGTGCGTGATTTTTATATATTATGTCAGGGGTAGAATGGTCATATTAGTGCGGACTTTTTGTCAGCTGGCTAACAAATCAATAATTTTTAAAAATAGGGTATAGGTTAAAAGGTGGCTGCTATGTAGGGTATGGCTGCAAATCGCAATTATGTTGTAATATTTAATTAAGGATAATTTAGTCACACTAACTAGTTTTGTCTAGAATTTAGTATTTCCTTAAGGAATTTTTACATTCCTATACCACATAGGAAACCTTATTACCCTCAACGTTTAAGATTTGACTTAATTACACTTAGTATACCAAATTACCAATTTTATACCATAATTAATTTAGGGTATAATTAATGAGCAATTTTTTCCTCCTTAATTAAAGGTGTCCATATATCCCACATTTTTCTCTCCCCATAATTCGTAACCAGCCGTTTTCCCCTCCCCTTTCTTCCTCTTCTCCATTCCTTCTTCTTCTCATCGTACAACGTTGCCTACAATCCCACCTTTTGGACTCTATGTTACCGAGTTTGTTTAGGATTATGACCAAAAAGATGAATTCTGTCTCCTTGTATTAATATATAGTCCTGTTTTACAGTGTCATCAGCGGCGTACACCAAACTAATTGAGTGTCGTTCCCCTATTTGGATTCTGAAAATCTCCTTTTTCTTCTTAACAATGGATATAGATATTGAGCTAATTCAACTTTCCGAAATTGCGTGTTTGAAGTTATTCCCAAAGTTGGTATACAATCTATAATGAATACATAGATTATAGTTTAATTGTAATAGAAACGATATTGAGATCTAACGATATTGAGATATGTTTGACTTTGTAGTTTATTTGTAGTTTTTTTTTGTAGATGAAGAGAAAATTTTGTAGTTATATTAAACATAGTTATTATGATGTTAGAATCCAATTTGTCTACAAAAAAATTACACATTATCTACATTCTGAACACACTCAATGTCGTGATTGTATATACTTTTGTAGTTGAATATGTTCATAATTTGTATGAAATACCTCCAAGTTGTAGGTAATTTCTGTATATAATTTTCAATTCAAGTTAAATTACACAACAAAATATCTACAAGTTATCTACAAATTATCTACAATCTACAATTTAATTATACTTTATCTACATTTTATCTACAATCTGAAAACATTATATATTACAGTTAATTTTTTTTAGCAGTTGTATTGTAGATAATAAATATTAAAATTCAACTACAATATATCAAAAACAAATTTAGATGCTTGACACAGAGTATCTACAATTTTGGTTTCTACAATGTAAGTTGATTTTGTTGAATGATTATTCGACTTTGTGATTTCTGGTATGAGGAAAAATATCACCGAATTGAATTCCACAATTTGATTTCAGTTTTTGAAGTTGTTCGTCCTTTTTTTTTAATTGTAGTTTAACAAAAAATAAGCAGATGAGATAAGCTTTTTCCGTTTCAAATTTGAATTGAATCTGACTAAATCAATTATGAGATTCTCTTCCTGATTTTTAGCGCGTTATTATAGGAAGATTCTGCCCCTATTTAATACTAATTAATGAATGATATATAAATTGTAGGAAAACTGTGGACTGGGCGGGTAATTTACATACTATGCACATATTTAGTAATAAGGTTTCATATATGATATAGAAAGGAAAAAATCTCTTTCCTTAATGGGTGGCGCGTCCAAAAAAATTGGGTCACTTATCGTGGACCGGAGGGAGTAATATCAATCTGCACTAATTAGAAGCTGCTATGTTATTAAATAGGATTAGAAATTCCAAATACTCTATTAATTTAAAACAAATTATGAAAGTTGAAGCACAAGTTTCTAGTAAAAATCCATCGTACCATGAGCTGTATTAATTGTACGTATCTTTTGTAGGATAGGACAAACGTGGCAAAAGGAATTCAAAACCTTTAAAAGGGTATAAATAAGGAGGTTCGGTAAGAAAGATATTCTAAAGCACAAAAGGCAAAGCTGCTCTGTTTTCATATTCTGAAACATTCAACCTTTCTTTTCCTATGCTTCTCTAAATTCAACTGTTTGACCGAAAAGCAAAATGAAATTCGATCTCGAGAATCCATTAACGAGCTCAAATGAACACGAAAACGACACCGTTTCAGCTCTCTTCGCCGCCGAATCCGATCACATGCCTTCCTTTTTTTCACTCAAATCTACTGACATTCCCTACTCTATTCGCCGCCACGCTTTTCCTCTTATTTCTCAAGTAAAATACAGTTCAAGATTTCTTTCTGTAGATTTTTCCCTAATTATCTACAACTAATTTTTTTTTTGTTGATGATTTTAATTTGCAGGTACAGTTTTCTTATAATTTAGATCAATTTACTACATATCTCGCTGTCAATTACATTGATCGTTTCCTTTCCAAACAACCAGTTCCGGTAAATCAATCTCATATATGATAGTGTAAAAAAATTATTCGCATTATCAATTTTAGTATATAAGTTAATTAATTAGAAATTGAAAATCTGATGGAATTCCTATGGACGTACCTCAGGAGAATAAGCCATGGATTATACGGATTCTCGTCATTGCTAGCCTTTCACTCGCTGCTAAGATGAGGAGCATCAGCTTGTCTCTCTTCGATTTTCAGGTAATTAAACTGTCAATAATTATAAGATAAATCAGTTTATCTTATGATAATTTAATCTGATTAATTCAGTGAAACAATTTGAACAGAGAGATGAAGGTTTAATTTTTGATGCGGAAACCATTCGACGAATGGAGGTTTTGATTCTCACAACGCTTAACTGGCGGTTACGATCCATCACGCCTTTTGCGTTTCTGCAATTTTTTGACTCGTTTTTAGAACTCAGTGAGTCGTCTCTGAGTCAAACTCTCAAAGACCGAGCTACAGATATGATCTTCAGTTCTCATTACGGTATATGTGAAATCTCTGTTTCATTCGTGATTAATTACCATTAATTAATAATTAGATGTAACTTAATCATTGTTTAGTGATGTTGATCTTTGCTTTAATTACAGAGGTTAAGCTTTTTGAGTACAAACCATCAATATTGGCAGCATCGGCGCTTCTTTGTGCAGCTCATGAGTTGATTCCGCAGCAATTTTCTTTTTTCTTTGATGCAGTTTCTAAATGCGAATATATAAATAAAGTAAGATTCTCTTTTACCCATCACTTTAGTTTTAACTTTTTAATGTGTTTTCTTTTGGGACTCAAATTATGTAAATTGGAAAAGAAGATATATAACCTGTTGCAACCTCAAAGAGAAAATGATAAAAATGGTCTCTTAAGTTTGAGGATAGGTTTAATATAGTCCCTTAAGTTTGCACTGAATAACTTTTGCACCTTTGATCTTCATCAAATATTTAACAATTTATGTTCACTAGATTTGATGAAAACAATAGACTTTTTTTTAACCTTAAACACAAGGAAAGACTCATCAAATCCTAAAAACTATAACACAAAACCTACATTAGTCATAGAAAAGATACAAAAGTATCAAAATTACACCTCAAAAAAATGTACAGGCAGACCTCTCTATAACAACATCCCTATATAACAACACTTCACTATAAAAGTTAAGTTTTTTCGAAACCAATTTTCATGTTATGCTATAATATATGTTCTCTATAACAACACTTCACATCCAAAAATATTCGGAACAAACGAGGCTGTTATAGAGAGGTTTCTCTATAACAGCATCCCTATATAACAACACTTCTCTACAAAAACCAAGCTTTTTCGGAACCAATTTTTATGTTATATTATAATATATGTTCTCTGTGAGAGCACTTCGCTATAACGTCCAAAAATATTCGGAACAAATGAGTCTGTTATAGACAGTTTTAACTGTACCAGACTTCTATAAATAAACCAAAAACAACAGAAACTACGAAAATTAGACTTCCAGATGTGAGTACCTGCTAATTTTTTTTCTGACAGTTCCCGTCAAAATTAACAAATAAAGTTTGTTAAATATTTGAAAAGACCAAAACTGTTCACTTTTGACAAACTTAAATAACCAAAACATCCATGTACATACTTAAGGGGCTTCTTTAAGCCTAAGTTGCGCGGACTCTTCAATTTTGGTACTGTCCCCGTCCAAATACAGGACGGATATCGATACCGGGACGGGATACGTCCCGGATATGATCAACTGACTTCAGACATTTTGACCGTAGTCCATCGACAAATTTGGGAGAAAAATTGAGATTTTGATTTCTCAAAATCAAAAATAAAACAGATTTAGAACAATGAACGAATAATGTCCATCTCGGAGAATGAAAGATTGTGTTGTACAATATTCATGTAAGTTTTTCACAGAATATCTCTCAACGTTTATAATATTTTTGTAGCTCTATTTTGTATTAGCCGAATCCCCGCACCCGTATCCATATCCGGATCCGCACCCCCGAATCTTAAAATTTAGATTTTGCCGAATCCGATACTCGGATCCGTTCCCGTATCGGATACCCGCACCCGTGTCTGAGCAACTTAGCTTTAAACCTATCCTCAAACTTAAGAGACTATTTATGTCAGTACTGTTATAGACACAAACTAAATTTAACTTAATTCTTTTTCAGTTGCAGAATCATATTTTCACACCTATTTTATTTATTACTTATAGTTAATCTCTGATAATATATATTGGTTATAATGTCACTGTATAAGAGTTAACCTTGTTTTTATACTCTCTTTTTTCTTTCTCATTATCTCATAATTCAATCTCTATTGTTTTAATATTTGTAGGAGGAACTTCTGAATTGTTGGGCTGTAATGCGGGATGTTGCAGATGCGGCGGAGTCCACAATCGACGATATATCTTCTAGCTCGTTGACCCCGAAAACTGTACTTGACTATGAAGTTACAAGCCCTCAAAATGAAAACCGCAGTAAGAGGCGAAGATTGATCAATGATCAAACCTTCCATATCTCTCAGCTTGAACACTGGTAGAAGATTGTCTACTAAACATAATTTTCAGATTTGTGTTCAGTCGAAGTAGGGAGATGAGAAACGGCGCAAGGGAATAGTTAATAGTGTTCGAGTGGGAGAGGGCGTGGTCTAAGAGAGATGAATCATTTATGATAAATGGGCCTTGTGCCTAGTTCAATCCGAAAAAATAGCTCAAAGGGTGAGGATTGCCCAAGTCATATAAAAAGTTCAAGGAACGCATCTGTCTTCGATGTAGGATTCCATCAGATGAAGATATGTTGCTTTGGTGTGAATTTAAGTGGGGTTGTTTGATCTTGGTTGAAGAGATGTTTCTTTCATGTCACTAAAGCAACTCTAGTAAATTCATAGTAATATATGGTTTTGGGAGTAAACAATATAATGTTCACTTTGGGACTGAGACGTGGTTATAGTTATTGTGAACAGTGTTCGCTTTTGCAATTTTCTTTGCTTCTTCCTCCGTAAGAGTCAATTAGTTACTCACTCATTGAAGCACACCTGACAAAGTATTTCTTATGTTTTAAAATTACATATATCCTATGAAACAAGTTAGGCAAAATGGCCTCGTGACCACCTAAACTTAAATCCATTTGTCAAGTCAGTAAATAAATTTATAATTTTTTTATTTTAACACTTTTACTTGAGAAAATGATTACTAATAAGCATTTTTGACCGTTGATCGTGTCTATGTGAAAGCGATGTAGCTGACGTGACCAAATTGAGTGAAATTCACGCAGTTAAGGCACGTAGATAGGATTGTTTTTATTTAAAAAAAGTATTAAAATCAGGACAAAAAATATAAATGAAAAAGAAAAAAAGACCTATCCCTCTCCCCTTCTCCCCCAACCCAACCCCCTCCCACCTTTCTCTCGTCCTCCCCAGCAACTCCCCACCCTCTTTCTGTATTTTTCCTTTTTTGTTTCCTATCCTAATTCTCCCCTCTCCCATTACCTCGTTTCTTTTCCTTCTCTATTTTCCTTCCAATAATTTCTTTATTCAGTTAGTCCTTTTTCTTCTTCTTCCTTTTCCCTTTCTCCTCTTTCTTCCAAAGCAAACCTAGTTAGTAGGCTGCAGTTGACGGATCACAAGTGAGAATTGAGGAAAGATTAGGCTACTTGAATGGAAGAACAAGAAAATAAAATGGACTTTTTAATCTTCAATTGAACTTGTCGATGGCATTTGGTGAAATTGTTTTTCTGAATAAATGTTTCTTAGCTTTTTCGGGTGGAACAACAACTTTTTACTAGAAGAAAAAAAAGAGAGGAGGGGATAGTTTATTATAACTTGAAAACGAAGCTTCGATGTAGGTGGAAGAAGATGAAAATGGTGGAAAATAGTTTAGGCATTTGTGTCGTTGTTGGTGGACCTATGGTGGAGAAAAAGAAATAAAAAATTTGATAAATTATTCTTTTACAAAATGTGGGATCCAAAAATTCCACATGTTAGATAATAAAGATCAAGCATGTGACATGACATGCGTGTCAGAACGATTGACCAACACGTTCAATATGAAGTACTTAATAATAGTCATTTCCTCAATTAAATGTGTCAAAATGGAAAAGTTGTAAGTTTCTTTACGGGCTTGACAATAAGGTACAAGATTAGATGGCTCCGATGCCATTTAACCAAAAAGTTATATAACTAAAATCATAATTTATAAATGTACTACACAAACAAATCTCCCGAATATTTTTTAGCCATTGTGCAACAAAACATCTTTAAATAGATAGTTTACACTACGTAAATCAGGTTAGGAAGGGAAAGAAATAGTAGAGAGAGAGAAAAGTAGCAACATCAATAAGAAGAAAGGTGTGAGAAAAGGATCTCATATGACCAGTTACAATTTGAATAGAAGAAAATGACCCTACAAAAATCTCTCATATTTATATTTATCGATCACTCGTATTTTATTTTGCCGATCTCGGACGAAAGAGCATATGAAGAAAAAGAACATTTGTAATGGTCGATATAATCGATCTCCCAAAAAGTGTAGTTATGTGGAAAGCTTGAACTGATTTGTACCTCATTTACCTTTCCTCTAACTTGATACACTAAAAGGTGGAATACTCTGTTCGTACCTAAAAAAATTGCCAGGATCCACTTTGCTCTTCACCTTTGATAACCTCTCAAAGTTTTCATTGAAATACTTTGCACCCCAAACTTTAGCCTTTGAATAGCTATATACTCCATCATTGGTCCCAAAATCAAGATCCCTATAATTAAGATAAGCAGTTCTAGGACAATGTGACAAAAATGGCTTCATTTGTCATAAAGTTCCCTTAACCATTTTATCTTTTTGCTTGATATACTTTCACTATTATCACCCCAATTCACCATATACTGAATATTGAACAAATTTACTTTCCTATGAGGAAATGGAAGTTCAGATTCTGAAATTTCATCCAATTTTCCACCCAATGGATCCAATATTATCATAGACCTTTCTTCTTCCAAAAACATGTCTTTTATCATTCCCCATACCTCTTCTTGGATTGGAGTTTTCACAAAATCAGACGTCGCCTTTTGGTAATTCTTGGTTTGTGATACTGTATTATTCACTAAAAATTCAATTGAATCGTTCACTCTCTTAGATGCAAAATACAACGTTGATCGAATCCAGGGTACTTCAAAGCATTCTTTCTTTATGCAGGGCAATTCACTGCAGTTCACCTCTGGATCTTGAAAACAATCTCTTGGGACTAACCCGAATTCGGGAAACGTTTGATTCAATAAAGGGGTTAACTCACTTGCTCTCCCAAGAAATAGGCCTTGAAAAGAAACTTGGACTATTTTTTCATTTCCAAATCCCATGTTTTGAATCAAAACCCTCATAAACAAATCTTTAGGAAATTTATGTGACACATTTTGCCATCTTTGGAGAAGATTTATAGTGTTACCTTCTAATTTTCTACGAATAGTGAAAGCAGTAACCTTAGGTGGAATACGTACCAATTTAATTTTCCAAGCTAAAATAACACCAAAACTTGATCCTCCTCCTCCTCTTATAGCCCAAAACATGTCTTCTCCCATTGTTTTTTTGTCAAGAATTCTTCCATTGACATCCATAACACGAGCATCGATAACATTATCCGCTGCCAAGCCAAATTTCCTCATTAAAGTTCCAATTCCACCACCACTAATAAGTCCACCACTACCAACACTAGGATATAATCCTCCTGGAAATGCAAGAATTTCACTTTTCTTGGCAATTTCATAATAAAGTTGCCCCATTGTCACACCTGTTTGAATCCAGGCCGTTTCCTCGTTTTCATCTATCTTGATATCATCAAGATTGATTAAATCGAGAATAACGAATTGGGTATTGGTAACAGAGCGAAAAGAGAGACCTTCGTAGTCATGTCCACCACTTTTGACTCTAATTTATAAGCCAATATTTTGGCTACAAAGAATAATAGGTTGGATTTCGGATTCGTTTTTAGGGGCAATAATGAAAATTGGATGTGCAAATGATGAATTTAACCACCTGGGATTTTTCTGTCCATATTCAAGAAGAGATGAATATGTTGGTGAATTTGGAAAGTGTATATGTTTCTTGATATTGTCTGCAGAATGACTATAAATACACTGCAAAAACTCTTGTTGAGCATTAGCTTCTATTAATAACAAGAATGAAACTAACAAATATGAAAAAAGTTGAAGTCTTCTCATTTTTCAGAAAGAGTTGAAGTTACTGAGCTAAGTTGCTGTTGGAGAACTCGGTACGAGTAATTTTCTGCTTCCGTCTGAATTCGAAAGAACGAAGAAGTAAGGAAATGAGATGACTTTTTCTTGAATTATACCATAAATAGATCCGCACTTTATAGTGTGATGAATAACTACAAAGAATACCATTAAAAAAGAGTTGAATAAAATAACTAACAAAACGTTACAGTCAAACGTGAAATGAATAACTATAAATTAAGGTCAGTATTAACATGGAATTGATTTAAAAGTCTAGCAAAACGTTACAGCTAGATTTTAAAGAATGGAATGTTTGACTAAAATAAACTGGCACTTGTAACTAAGTTTATTTGAAATTTGGTAAAATATAATATTTTGAATATGAACGTGAAACAATATGGTTTTGTCAATATTATTGAAAAAGTAAAGATAATTAGACATAATATATTTTTGAGCATGAGGACAATATTGATTATTGAGCTGTCAAGGTCCATTTTGATTTTGGCTGTAAGCTAAATCCTTTGATTTTTATTAATTGTATGTATTAGCTTTATAGAATTTAGCACCTATTTTTGGTTGTTGCTTGGTTGGCCATGTTGGATTTTAGCAATTTATATGATTATATCTAGTAGAATATCTAGCTCAAGTGGACTGTAATCTACTCTTTAATTGTCTTTGACTTTTATTAAATTATATCTAATATTAAATACTAGAAACTTTGAGATTGCATTTGAATATTATTAGTAACCTATGATATTAAAAACATCAAACTGTGAGTTATGTTTGAACAATTTATGTTGAGAAGAGAATTTACTGTCAGGTGTTCTTTAATTCCCATTATATCTCTAAAAATAAATTTGACTATTAAAAACAACAATGAAACTTTTATACAAGCGAATGCTTCCCGAATACTCTCTTGGCCTCATTTGTTTTTGCACTTAATGAAGGTCTGAATCTTAATTATTAAGATCTTAGACATTAAGTACGTTTGTTTAAAGTCTCAATTTAATTATGTAAATCTTAATCGTTAAGCGTGTTTGTTTTTTTACTTCACAATCACTTAATAGGTCTGAATAGGTTTGTATTGTTAAGATTTATAACAGAGATTTAATTTCATTAAGATGCTATCATCTATATTCATTATTAATTACCGTCACCTCCTACCATTATCAACTACCACCATGACACCCACCACCACCGCCATCATATCAGACCATTGTCGACTACCACCACCCACCATCCCCACCACTCCCACCACCATCATTCTCAACGACAACCAACACTCATCCACCTCAACTACCATAACCAAACACCCCATCACCATCAACAACCATAGCTGACACTGCCCATCATTATAAACTACCACCACCTATCACCATCTTCCTCAATCACAACTACCGCCACCACCACCCGCCACTATTAACTATCACTAGGGGTGGCAATTTGAGCCCAAACCCATTCAACCCGCCCAACCCCGCCCAAAGATTAATGGGTTGGACTACAAACATTTTAGCTCATGGGTTTATTTGGGCCGAGCCCAAGTTAACCCTTTATTTTTTTATAGCCTATTCTGACCCATTAAGCAGCCCAAATAAAACTCATAAAACTCACTCAAAACAAAAGGGATCTCAATCCAACTTATCTAGAAATTTACTTAGTTGCCTAAATTTTACTTCTTTATTGTATTTTCAATTTTCTGCACCACCTACCCACCCCTACCACCACCCCCCATAAATCCCCTTAAATTTTTTTTTTTACTTTTCTTTTTCTATTTTCAGTTTTCTGTTTATTTATTTTTCTGTACCACCCACCCCCACTCCCCGCGCGAAACCCCCTCAAAATGTTTTTTTTTACTTTTTTATTTTGTATTTTTTTTTGTTTTTCTGCACCGGCCCACCCATCCTACCCCACCCCCTCTCGCTATAACCCCCTCTATTTTTTTTGTATTTTCAATTGTCAGTTTTTTTATTTTTTTGCACCACCCACCCTACCCCTACCCCCCTGCGCGCAAATTCCCTCAATTTCTTTTTTTTTTTTTACTTTTTTTTTTGTATTTTCAATTTTTTTTTTTTGTTTTTTCGTTTTTCTGCACCATCCACTCACCCCAACCCCCCTGCGCGAGGTCGCAGATGCGGGTTATGGGGCGCAGGTGCGAAGTTGGCTCGAGTTGAGGAAAGCCACAAGTGCGGGGGTTTGGTCGCACCTGCGGAATCGCATGTGCGAAAAATGGTCTGGGCAGAATGTTTTAAAACCGAGAATTTGTGGCCATTTCTTCTTTGGTTTGGTCGATTTTGGAGGAGCTTCAAGAAAGCATTTCTTCATGCAATGTCAAGGTAAGTAATTTCTTCATGTTTTTAATGTTAAATACAAGTATATGCATGGAATTAGACATGGAAATTGGTAGGAAATTGAGGAATCTTAAAGAAACCTAGAAAATGGAAATTTGAATTTTTAGCCACGAATTTGAGCATGAAATTTAGAGTAAATCGTATATTTGAGTTAGTAAGGATATGGGTAGAATATATCTTCGAGAAATTTCGGATTCCGGGCGCATGAGCCCGAGGGCATTTTGGTCATTTCACAAGCGAGGTTGGGAAATTATATAATTTGGGATTGTTGCAAATATTAGAGCATATTTTCATTGGTTTGCCGTTATTTGGATAGTTTTGGGGCGATGTGCGTCCGTTGGAGTCGTCGAAAGGGNTACGAGGTGAGAGGAGTCCGTGCGTAGCTACTATTATGCCATGTCCGGGTAGTCTATGACCCTCTAGCATGTCTTACGTGTTGTACCTGTAATTCTGCATGTAATACTAAACTGCTAATGTAATCGAAATCGTAACTGAATATCTAAAGAAGAATAAAGTTCATTTTCTTAATCATCTAGAAAGAAAATTGATTCCTCTGTTGATAATTGTATACCTGGTAGGGTTATATTATGGAATATCATTAAACTTGGCAAATGGATTTCAAAACAAAGATTTAAAAGCTATATTTTATGTTCCTTTAAGAAGAATTTTATCACTTTTCTGAGAAAAACTGCTTTCTTGATAAAAACACGGATTTATTATGTTGATATGTGTACATATGAGCACCTGAATCGCAGGTATGATTCGCGAGCATGCTAGCCTTATTATTTGTATGTATAACCATGTCGCATGATCGATTCGCGAGCGGGGCAGATAG
>ML310259.1:0-35157 GCA_005239505.1 Nicotiana paniculata
GTAATAAGGGTGGACAGGTGGGATCGGGTTGCACGCCGCAACAGGAGAAATAAGGGTGATACACACACACATACACACACACACACACATATATATATACACACACATATAAGGGTGGACAGGTGGGATTGGGTTGCCCGACGCAACAAGGAGCAATAAGGGAGAATATTCATGTTTTATAGTTTATAAAATAAAGGCCGGAACACTCATTATTTGTTGCCATTATGTCATATTCTGCTCTTACTATTATTTAACGTGAAACTTGTTCTGTTTACAATTGTTGAAACATAAATATTGTGATAGGCTTTGACTTAAATTATGAAAATCTTTTTTCTTAAATAAAGAGAATTGATTGTCTGGTGGGAGCGGGTTGCACGCCGCAACAAGGAGTGATAAGGGTGGACAGGTGGGATCGGGTTGCACGCCGTAACAGGAGAAATAAGGGTGATAAATATAGGGAGGAGCAATAAGGGTGGACAGGTAGGAGCGGGTTGCACGCCGCAACAAGAAGCAATAAGTGAGGACATTTATGTTTTACTGATTTTTAAACACGAGGATTTGGAAACTTACTGCTTTACTTATTGTTTATCATATTATGTACTTACGGTTGTTTCAAAGTGGAATTTGGAAATATAGAAACTTATGTAAGAATTGGTTATAGCTGAGACCTGGAAAAGGTGGCTGAGTTATTTTATTCATTGCTACAGATTATTATTTTGTTTAATTTAGAATTTTCTTCTTGCTTTATATATTGTTAATGCCCCGTCGTAGCCTCGTCATTACTTCGTCGAGGTTAGGCTTGGCACTTACTCAGTACATGGGGTCAGTTGTACTGATACTACACTCTGCACTCTTTTGTGCAGATCCAGGTACCGGTCAGAGTTAGGAGATTTTAGTAGTTTTCATCATATACTCGGAGACACAAGATGGATCTGCTGGCGTTCGCAGATTCCTGGAGTCTTCTCTTAATTTTATAGACATTGTTCTATTACATTCAAAACAAATACATAATTCTTTCAGCCCATTATTTGTAGTATTCTTAGTGGTTCGTGAATTGTGACACCAGACCCTGGATAGTCTTATAGTTATATATTTAATTTGTGGTTCGGCTTAATTATTGATTATTAGTATTATTCATGAAGTTATTCGTTGAAAATTATTGAATTTAGTTTATTTTAAATTGTCTTATTGCGTTTAAGTAAATGTTCGAAAGAAAATGATTAATTAATTTCTAATATTGACTTGCCTAGCAAATATTGCATTAGGCGCCATCACAATTCCGCGGGTTGAGAATTTGGATCGTGACACTATCGAGTTATCACAAAGGGAATAGTTGGGTCCATGTTATTTCTTTAGCGGAAATAGTAGGATTACAATTTCTAATTATATCTTTCAAATACTTAATTATATTCGTTTGGTTCATTTAGATCTTATATAAAGCTTTAAAATTATTAAAATGCTATTCACTTGGATAACTGCAAATATTACCTTTCTCGTCGTTTTGTTCATTATCACCGGACAACTATACTATTACAGTACGAAATTAATCACTATCAACCACCACAATTTAGCGCGCGTTTGCTATATAATTTGGGAGTTTTTTTTAAAATTTTATTTTCAAATATCTGTTTGTTTATAAATTTTATTTTGGCAGATTTTGAGAACAAAATCTTTAAATTCCAAATACAGCTCTAGAGTAGTTTTTGAAGTTTTTGAAATTTTACTCACAAAATTATAAATTTTTTTCAAGCAAAATGCATGTCCCAATATAATTTCAACTTTTAAAAATTATTTTTCATATCATCTTCAAATATCAAGTTTCAATCAAATATATGTCCAAACGTTAGACTTATTATTTTCAACGTCTTCTTATAGCATGATCATTAACACTAGGGGTGTTCATGATTCGGTTTGGATAGATTTTTTCCTTAAAAAAAACAAAATCAAGTAAGTCGGTTTTTAAAATGTTGGAACCAAACCAAACCAAATTAATTTAGTCAGTTTTTTAGCGATTTGGTTTTTATCAGTTTTTCGGTTTTTTCGGGTTTTTCTTAAATATGAGGCATACACTACCAAATACATATTCCGCCGACTAAATTTTCAACGTAACACTATCAAACCAATTGCTATTTGAGAAATCTATCGTACCATGACATATTGATGATAATTGAATAAAATAGTGATGAATAATTTAAGTACTCAATTAAAAATCGATTATTTTTATCATGAAATAATTCTTGTACTTGGTAAAAGCAAGCTACCAATCAAACTAGATTGTAAAGGCAAATAATTAGATTATTTTAATAGCAAAGAACTAGACTTAAACTACAAACGACTAATATGTACCATAACATTTTAGAAACTTTATATAAAAATGTACATATATATAGGTGTAATAAAAAATTTAAATAGCTATTTCTTTAGTCGGTTTAGTTTGGTTTGGTTCGATTTTTTTCAGTTATTTTTTTATTAAAACAAAAAACAAACCAAATTTGATCGGTTTTTAAAATTCAAAACAAAACCAAACCAAACCTAAAAAATATCATTTTTTTTATCGATTTGATTCGATTTTTTGAATTTATATGAATGCCCCTAATTAACACAATTCATATCACCGTACCACTGCCAGCCACCATTCACCAACAACTACCACGACTAACCATATCACCGTAGAAATTAAACATCACTATTAGCCACGATTGCCAGCAAACTCCATCAACTACCACATCACAACCATTCCCCCTCCACCAAAATAACTATCACGATCCCTACTTTTAAGAATACTAGATGAGGAAAGGCCTGTATACGAGCTCAATATTATAGTCTGAAAATTATTGTTAGTAAAGAGTCAATTAATTTTTTGATAAATAAATCAATCTTTGTTATATCCATTTAATCACGGATAGAGAATGATATTGGGGATCATAATTTATAATTCATTTATTTTAATAATTTACTTTAATTAAACTATAAATTATAATCTATTTAAGTTTCTCCAATTAACAAATACTACGCGCTATAACACTCATTTTTGACATTCATATCAAACATAAACATCAAAATGAAAATTTGAATTCAATGGTATTATTTTTCCAATGTATTGAAATATTTTACAAGAGAATACGTTAAAACAACAAGTATCATTTATATTAATAAATTTTCTACAATAAGAAGCTTACCAATCTATCTGTAAATTATTCTTGAATACATCCAAATTGGTTTCGCAAGAGTTGCAACAGTGGAAAAAATCAACTACTTGATGAAAGTTAACGAACATCATTCTTTACAATACGATAAAAGATGGAAAAAAATTTACTATGATTTTACTTCATGTCTTGTATACAATAAAATCAAGAAAAATTTTTAGTACAGTAAATAAAGAAAACTTCCAAGGGCAATTTACTACTTCAAACAAAGAGAACCAAAGGTACTAAATAAATATTAACATGATATAAATTATAGTAATTCAATATAGTAGTTCAAATTATATTTTATTACAACTCGTTTAAAATGATATTTACTGGTGATAAAATAATAAACATTTGATAGAAGTCTATATAAATTATTATAGGGATTTTAATTTTTTTCTTAATTAAGGAGATAAGAGAAATATTTTTATTTTTCTATAGATTTATCATATGTTAATTTTAATAATAAAATAATATAAAAATTATAACAAATAATGATTGGGATAATTTATTGATAGTTGAAAACTTATCGGGAAGAATGAATTCAAACCATGTAGATTAAATTTACACATCAATTAAGCATATAAGAGATAGCTACCTAATACAGTATGAACACATCTCATCACTTAAATTAACTTTGGAGATTTAATAAACTATATTAAAATTACTTTTGAATATGAAATTTTCTAGTTTGAAATCATCTTCAAATAGTGTGGATAGATGAAAACCTTTTAATTTTAATTTTTAAATTTCTTTAAAACAGTATGGTAAATATGAAAATCTTGTAAATATTTACCGATATTTCTTTTTGTTGCTCTGCAAAAGTAGTCTAATGAACAGAACATTTAAAGGAGTTTTGTGGCTATGGGAATGTGGGTTGCACGTGTATCAACGATAATTTACATTTAAGAATTACAAACAATATAAGAATTTTTCTGAAATGACATATATGCCATTGGTCAACCATCATTCCTTTTCTATATAATAAAAATGTGTCATCGACCAAATATTTTTATCACATCGTGTAATTGTGATTTTCTTTAACAATTTTGTGAATATAATATTTAATTATTTTTTTACATATGTTCATTTAGACAAAAATTATATATACGCAATAAAAATTGAGAAAATAAAACTTCTTAATTACATAGTAGTGTTTAAATTTTGGAAATAGTATTTACTAATAATATATAACTTAGATTCAAATATCTTAATCTATACAATAAAAACAAATGAAGTCTCCTAAAATATAGAAAGAAACTAGTGTCACTGGTATAAAATTATAAGAAGTTTATGTGGTTTTGGATATAATTTCTTGGCGAACAAAGTTTTTTTTCCTGTGATATAGAATAGTGAATAAATAAAAAGACTATTTTGGTGTCTTATCCAATAATTGGTAATACCGATACTAAAATCTCACGTTAAACTCTGACCAAAATTCCTATCACACAATCGTGGCATAATATAATATATCTAGTAAGTATTGCTTATTATTGGAAGATAAAAATTTAATTAAATAATCATAATTTGAATCAAAATTAATTTTTTAAGAGTTGTGGTTGGGTAGGTGTCCACCCTTAATCATTCTGGGTTCGACTCCGTGTAAAATTTTTGGTATGAAGCACTTTTCTTTTTAATGATCTTTATACATATGCGAGGTTTAGATGGTTCGAACATATGAAAAAGAGAAGCCTAAAAGGCACGAGAAAAGGCAAAGGACGGTCTAAGAAGTATTAGGGAGATGTGATCAGGCAAGATATCACGGCGCGACTTTAGCTCACTGAGGACATGACCCTTGACAGAACGGAAAGCTTTTGTAATGCATTAATTTTGATTAGGACGCAACGGGACAGCAAGAAACTACGTCATCAAGGACATCTCCAGGAATTGATATCAACGGGATAGAATCTTCGAGATACAACGTTCGCGTCTGAGGGAACATCTAAACATGTCATAATCCGGAACGATGATATGTAGAGGTCGATAATTAGGATAGAAGGATAGCAGGTAGTCGGACATTTTTTCTGATTCTAACCGTGTTGTTTGGGGCTAGTCTAATAGCATCTTGTCGTTGTTCCTAGATTGCTAGTATTACGGTAATTTATTTCTATTTTCCACTTCAGTTTTCTAGAATATTGTCGTTGTTATTGCCTGCTACTAGTGCGATTTCTTTCCTCCATCTAATTTTTTCTTCTAGTTTTTACATTGTTGTTATCATTTTTCTGGCTATTGTTGTTGATATTTGATTATTTTTTATTCATCTCTCGAGTCGTGAGTGTATGAGTCAAAATCTAATCAGAGAAATTCGGCATGCAGAGACAACTGTCATGAATAACCATCGAATCGAATTGAGTTGTCTGGCCGATGTCGAGTAGTAATCAATAAGACTGAGGTCGAGCAGTGATCAATAAGGCCGATGTCGAGTGGTGATCAATTATGCCGAAGTCGAGCAGTAATCATCATCAAGGCCGATGTCGAGCAGTACAGATAGATGTGACGGCTAATTTTGCTTTGGAATCTTCAAAGAGAATATTTTACGGAATATTCCCTCTAATTGTACTTTTCTAGGGATATCCCTTATAAAGGGGAGGGTGGACCTTCTGAAAGGGTGGCAGACTCTCTATCTCTAGATCTAAATAAAAAAAACACATCTCTCTAAGGAGATTAGAGGATCTGTTATCTCACACTCTCTGTCATGTCTGAAAAGGGTCCTAAGATTCTTGTATTTGTCTACGATTCATCTTTATCAAATGAAAGAGGATCCGCCTCACTCAAGATTGGGTGAATCTTCTCCTTTATTTACGTTTTATCGACATTTAATGTTATTTAATGCATGGTCTTTTTTATACTATTAAATCCGTCCATAACTACTGCCAACATTTATACTCAACTATATTTTTCTATTCATGTTATCCATCTCAGATCTAGAATTAATTATCCTTAATTAGGATTTACCCTCTATCTTCTTATTTAATTAGTTTAACAAAAGGTCTCATACTTTTTGGTCAAACAATTTGACGCCGTCTGTAGAGATTTTCTAGTTAAAATTCTAGTTTCTTGTAGATCTAATTCATCTCTAGTTTCACTTTCTGTTCATTGTAGCGTCACCCTATCACCACAAATGCAAACTTGAAAAACTGTAAGCAAAAGCTTTAAAGCATGCCTTTGTGATATCTGTGACTTAACTTTCTCCCTCTCCTTTGGTCCTTGTGGTGTTTCGTCCTTTCTGATAGGCACATTTTTTACCTACAATACGTGTCGCTAAGGAAGCAAAGGTTAAAAATAATTTTATTAAAAGTAACTGACAATTATGACAGTTACACTTACAATATATTCCAGGAGCTTTCAATCATTAATGGAAGTAAGCTCCCTATAATTTTTTGTCTTGAAGTTGAAATGCGTTATGTACCTGTATTGGCTTGTTCATATAACTTAAGTATCTACTCCTGAAAATGTGGTAATATGTCTTTTTCTTATGCCTTTTTTGTTTTGTATGTAGGAATCACAGTAGTTGAGAGTTTACTAGCACCTCACTTAAGACTTTAAGCAGCATTCTTTCTGGTTATTTTGTTTGAACACATG
The DNA here is from genome assembly GCA_005239505.1 of Nicotiana paniculata. Classification (NCBI taxonomy): domain Eukaryota; kingdom Viridiplantae; phylum Streptophyta; class Magnoliopsida; order Solanales; family Solanaceae; genus Nicotiana; species Nicotiana paniculata. The sequence goes on from ML310259.1 coordinate 6,771, forward strand.
CGATGTTCTTAATGTCTCTTTGCTATAGTAAATTTTAAAAATTATCAATACTGGCTCAAATAAGTTGTACTTCTCTTAGACAAGACTATTCTTTCTGGAGTTTTAATATGTCATGAAAAGGAAATTACTATCTTGAGCAGATCTATTTATAAATTTATTCTTGTTCCCTTCGCTTCACATTCTTGAGTGGAAATTACTCATCTCATATGGATGTTTGTGGTATATTGTTGGTGTCATGCGGCACTATACCAAGTTGCTAAACTCAAGATTGGTGTTGTGCACCCAAGATTGGGTCTAAAGCTAGCACTTGAATACGCAGTAGAACGAGTCGTCCTATGATGTGACTCAGCCCGTTGTCAATCGAGTCACAGGAAATTTCCAAATCAAGGAACAAAGACTACAAAAATACCATGCCGGGATCTGCAAGCCGTTACCCCAGTTTGACGAATGCAAGCTCGACCAAATCCCTCGAGCACAGAATATCAAAGCGGACGGCCTTGTCAAATTGGTAGCGGCCACTAAAAGCATAACCGAATAAGGTAACGTGGTGACTCCCCTCCATTCATCGAACGATCAAATCGAGGTAATGAACAATTTTATTTGGTTTTAACTGGCTGTTTTTCTAAGTAGAATAGAATCATGAGAATTATCCCGAATAAGCGAACATGGAATGATCGTCGTCTAAGCAAATCCGAATATGCCAAGAGACCATATAGACTGGGACTAGATTACCAGCCCGGAAAACATATGAATCCCTCCAATATGTGTAAGCAAAAGCATAAGTGCATAAACCTCACCCGCAAGTCATAAGTTTGCACTGCAATAGTGAGCAAAATTTACTTCCACGTTATTTATCAACCCTTACAATATTTCCTTTTTCGTTCTCCTCTTAACTTTTTTCCATCAGTCATGGGAATGGCCTTTTGCTACAAAATGAATGAATGATCACTTTCAACATTATTATTTATAATAATTCAACGTTTTGACAACATGAATCACTTGTCGATTAAGAACCACCTACTATGCTAGAAATGAAGGCATCAAAATATTTAATTAGTAAGCTAAATGAACTGCTACATAATTTTTTCATTCCTATAGATCTTATTTTATCCTTAAGGATAAGCGATGTTGCATCAATTACACAAGTTATATTCGACCTCGCCCGAAACAACATTCGGCCTCCTCGCCCGAATCGACATTCAGCCTCCTCGCCCGAATCAACATTCGGTCTCCTCGCCCGAATCTACATTCGGCCTCCTCGCCCGAATCTACATTCGGCCTCCTCGCCCGAATCTACATTCGACCTCCTCGCCCGAATTGACATTCAGCCTCCTCGCCTGAATTGACATTCGGCCTCCCCGCCGACGCTGCATAAATTACACAAGTTATATTCGACCTTGCTCGAGTCAACATTTGGCCTCCTTGCCCGAATCGATATTCGGCCTCGGGCGAATCAAAATTCGGCCTCCTTGCCCGAATCAACATTCGGGCTCACCCGAATCGACATTCGGCCTCCTCGCCCGAATTGACATTCAACCTCCACGCCCGAATTAACATTCAGCCTCCTCAAAAATAAAATCAGAAATAAGCATCAAAGATAGCATTCCAAAGCAAAGGTGGTACCTGATAAGGCATCTTACAATAGCTGAATCGCCCGTCCAGATTTGAGAACGCGGATGACCTCCTCCGATGTCGCCCTCCTTGCCAAAGATGCCATCCTGGCCTCGTTGGCCTTCTCCAACTCTATTGCCTTCTAGACCAACTCATCACTCGAGTCATTGTTCCTGGTCAAACTCTTCTCAAATTTAGCCCGCAGGGATACCACTTGGACCCGAAAATCAGCACCCTCAACCGCGATCCTCACTATTCGACCTCCCTATATGAATTTTTCAAACTACGATTAATGAATTCCGCTCACCGAGCTCGGCCAAAAGACGACCTCGATGAGCGGAGGGAGTAATTGTATGGGTTAAAATATAATCAGAGAAATTCGGCATGCGGAGACAACTGTCATGAGTAACCTGCGAATCGAATTGAGCTGTCTGACCGAGGTCGAGCAGTAATCAATAAGGCTGAGGTCGAGCAGTGATCAATAAGGCCGAAGTCGAGCAGCGATCATCAACAAGGTCGAGGTCGAGCATTACAGGTAGATGTGATAGGTAGTTTGCTTTAAAATCTTCAAAGGGAATATTCTACTAAATATTCCTCTAATTGTACTTTTCTGGGGATATCCCTCATAAAGGGGAGGGAGGAGCTTCTGAAAGGGGAGGGGGGACAAACTCTCTGTCTCTAGATCTAAATAAAAAAACACATCTCCCTAAGGAGATTAGATGATTTGTTATCCCACACTCCCTATCAGATCTGAAAAGGGTCCTAAGATTCTTGTATTTGTCTATCATTCATCTTTATCAAATGAAAGAGGATGCGCCTCACTCAAGATTGGGTGAATCTTCTCCTTTATTTACGTTTTATCGCTGTTTAATGTTATTTAATGCATGATCTTTTTCATACTATTAAATCCGACCATAACTACTGCCAACATTTATACTAAACTATATTTTTCTATTCATGTTAATAATTTCAGATCTAGAATTAATTATCCTTAACTAGGATTTATGCTCTATCTTCTTTTTTAATTAGTTTAACAAAAGGTCTCATATTTTTTGGTCAAACAATGAGTCTTTTGGAAACAACCTCTCTACCTCTCTAGGATTAGTAGGATAAGTGTAAGGTATGCGTACACACTATCCTTCCCACGCTACTTGTGAAATTTTGAGTTTGTTGTTGTTGTTATACATCACGAATCCGGTTTAGTTGGGATCCGAATATGAGTAATTGGATATCAGATGAAAAATAAAATAAAAATCCCAATAATTAATGGTGCTTTTAGCCGCTTTTGAAACTCCAGGGTAAGTGGAGGAGACAAAAAGTAAAATAAATAAAAAGTGAGGACTCTTCGGGAGAAAGAACAGTAATTTGGACTTTGTTTGCTCAAAAATAAAGTAATACTCCTACTCCAATAGTAAAGAGAAACGGCGACCGGAGAATTACAAAAGCAGAGAATTTTCCGTCGTTGGCTCAAGCGCTGCTACACTCGCTGTCTGAATCAGGTCCGGCTTTTCATATCTGGTAATCCTTATCGTTCTGTACTCTATGTACCTCTACGTACCTCTGCTTCGTTGTTAGCTGTATTAGTTGTGGATTTCAATTAGGTAGCGATTTTGACCCAAAAACTGTTACTTCATTGATCAGGAGATTTTGTTCAATTTCTTTTCTAAGTGCTGATTAATGAGGGATTTCGATGCATCCTTGGCCTAGTGAGTAATATGTCCAATGTTTGCTAGGAGTCTTTTTAATCTTGTTTGAAATCTTTATGTCAGTAGAAAATGTAGAGAATTTATGGTGTTATAAAACCTAAATTCTTGAATATTGGAATGACTGGGTCCAAATGGAGACTCAGAATTAGTATGGCTGGCCCCAACTAATTAGGAATTGAGGCATAGTCGTTTTTTTTTATTGAGCTAAAATACAGATAAAGAATAAGAAGGTGCATTTGGGATTGAGTCATCTGTCCTTTTAACTATATAATTCTGTTTTGCTTCCTTGAGGGACTTATGGTAAGAGATTCTGTTCTGTTAGAATCCAATTTTTGGATATGCAAAAAACAAACTAAAAGGGGAAGGTGATAGTGTATGTTTGTTATGTTTTTTGTTAGATTTTTATTAGATAATATACCCGTTTGAGTTGCTTGGGAGTAAGGCATAGTTGCAGTTATAGTTTTTAAAATATACCTTTTGATTTAACAAGTTGCCCACCAAAAGACTGCTTAGAAGTTATGGCAGTTGTTACTTGGAGATAAATGATAATTGCTTTTAGTTACAATGGATTGGCTTCAGTTTTGGGGGTGGGTGGGTGGTGAGGGGAGTTCTCACTTCAGAGTTTTATTCTCTTTGACAGAAAGGAATAATTGTGGTCGTGGGTTCGAGCCCCACAGTGGGCGCCACCCCACTTCTGGGAATACATTTGGGTTTGTTGTTGTTGTTGTTGTTGATGGAAAGGAATAATTCTGGTAATAGGATGTGGATGAAATGTTATTTAGGAATGATAAGAACGGTTTGGTGTGTCTGGACTGAAAGGAATAGTTAGATTGTTTAGTTGGCATTTTCATTCCCCTGTAAACAGTGTTGATAATTTTTTGGATTTTGTTAGCTCCCTGATTCTAGCATAGACATTGTTCTGGAGCTAACTTGTTTGCTACCTTGTATTCTCCATCTTCTGGATGCCTTTTATTAGTAACAATTACTTCATCAAAAGGAATGATAAGAAAGACATGAAGTGGTTACACCTTTCAGATTATTTTGAATTATTTCTCTTTGCTATTCATTACTTTAGACCAGTTCATGTTTTACTTGTTTTGGTTATTTATGTAGTACCGGATTACATTTGATGACATATTAAATTCTGTTTAGCCATTTTCAGAACAAAAGTAGCACCTGGTTCTTGTTTGCCAGCTCAACAGCCATTACCTATGGACCACTTTGGAGGAGGAAGTTGGACAATGATCCCCAACATCCAATCTCACAGTAATCCTTCCACACCCTCAAATCAAGACCAATTATTTCTACAGCAACAGCAGTTTCAGCAGCAACAGTTCAATCAACCGCAACAGCTCTATCAGCAGCAGCAGCAACAACAACAACAACAACAACGCTATCAACAGCAGGTGCAACAGCAACAAATGCAGCAACAACAGCAGCAAATCCAGCAGCAGCAACAGCAGATGCAACAACAGCAGCAGCAGCAACAGCAGCACCATCAATCACTTGCCTCTCACTTCCATCTTCTGCAAGTACTAGGCGAAAACCGTGATCTATGGATTATCTTTGGATTGCTATTTCAGTAGAGTAACGAGGTATTCTTCTTTCTTAGTGAGACGTTTTGCTCTAACTTTGCTTTCATCTTACAGTTGGTGGAGAATTTAGCTGATGCTATTGAAAATGGAAACCGAGATCAGCACTCAGATGCATTGGTTTGTTCATATTTTAACTGATGCGCTATATAATAATTTGATCATTACATGTTAGTTTGTCATTTCTTCTAGTTTAAGTGTTTAACAAATTTACTTTTTCCTTCACAAGGTTACTGAATTGAAAAACCAGTTTGAGAAGTGCCAGCAGCTGTTGACCTCAATATCAGGGTCTATTAGCTCAAAATCTATGGTATCTCATGTGCACCCTTTGATAGCTGTTGAAACTTATTTTGAACCCCCCCCCCCCCCCNCACACACACCCACACACACAAAGCCCAAACACAGAGACAAGAAAAAAAGAAGAAGAAGAAAGCACAAAAACAAATTTAAAAGTATTATTTTCTGAAAGAGTTGGATCTGTTTACTTTGGCCATGTAATTGCTTTTAATGGTGCTCTTCTATTAGGCCTGTTTGTGCAACTTATAGCTGTTAAGAATTTTACAGAAAAGTGTGATTTATTATGTTTGAGACAATAACCACTTGAACAAAGTTACTCCAGAAAATATAGTTTTGATGTATATTGTGATGCTTCAATGTGGATAAGAATTGACCATTCATGTGTTCTTTTGACAGACAGTTGAGGGACAAAAGCGCAATAAGGCAGAGTGTGAACAATTGCTAAATCAGCGAAGGTGTGTATCGCGGTGGAGATATTTTAGTTTTGTTTCTGAATTTTGCTACTGAAAGTAGTATAATTTGCATTGGCTTCTTCTTCTGATGGACATGATTCGTGTTTAATTCCAGGGATCTTATTTCAAAGTACAAAGGCTCGGTTGAGGAGCTTATTAACTCTGAACTGTAGCTGCTACTTTCATTCTAACTATGGTAAGTTACGTGTTGCAAGTTGTTTCTGGTTTGCACAAAAGAAGTTGACTTGAATCACCTGTCATTTTGTTTTTATTCAATGCCAGTGAAACGAGTGTATCCAATGCAGTCAATTTGTAGTTTACTCTTTTTTATAATTCATAATTAACCGCTCATGCTGGCAACAATTACCTAAGTAACTGAAATTCCTCTTGGTCTGGGCTGTTGTCATTCTTCGCTAAAGACCACATTTTAATGGCGCTTTGCTCCTTAAGTCTATGCTTTTTTGCCTTTAATAACTCTGGTATTTTCAAATGGAGTATTCAACTAGCAGCTGGATGAACTTTCTCTTGTTTCAGCATCGACTTGGTTGTCCATGCCATCTACAGAAGTAAAACCTCTTAAGTTACTGAAATTCCTCTAGGTCTGGGAAGTTGTTATTCTTCTTTTCTTAAAGCACTTAGTATGTTCTCTACATAGTGGCCTGCAAGTGAATTTGGGTAAGGGAAGATTAATCTTGCAGATCTTCAAGTTCAGCCTTAGGATTTCTCTCTTACATAACATTTCTCAACTAGTTGCACTCCATACGGTTGAGTTATCATCGCTTTTCCTTTATTTGGATTCTTCTGAAGAGAACTATTCCAATTCTAAAAACTGGAAATCTGTTCAATCAAACATAATATCAATTTAGTATTATATTAATCGAACTGCAATTAAAGTAGTTACTAAATTCAGCATCCTATACAACATCCAGTTCCTCAAAATTAAGATTCTTAGAACCGTGGGATCATTTTGCGCATCATTGTTTTAAGCACGCGTTTCTTTGAAGCAGATTGCTTCTCTCATGAAGCAATAGTTCCTCTTTTGATCTCATTTAATAACAGGGTGTTGTGACCTTTATTAAGCATCTGAATTCCAATATGGCTGGCCTGATGAAACTTTTATCTTTATACAGGAAAGTGAAGACACAAGTTGCTAGCATCTGCATCTTTGTGCTTGCACCACGTCAAGCGAAGGCCATTAGATGGGAATTCTTCCTCATTCGTTTGTTCTAATGAATTCTTATAGACTGGCCTCCTTCAGACTTTTGCGGTGACTTGATATGTCTTTGTCTTCGGACCAAAAATAAACATGTCTTTATCTTTATATAGCCCATAAAATAGGCTTTATTATTTCGTCACTTGTAAAGGTTCAACTTGGCAGTAAAGGAAGGAAACCGATTATCTAGATATACTTATGGGGTAGGGTAACTGCAAGAGAATGAAAAATCGGTTTCCACTTTTTTCCAGAGGTCAAGTTTTGCAGGGGCGGATTTATAGTATGGGCACGTGAACCCATGGTCTCTCCGTAAAATTAGATATTTTACGTACATGTTTTCCAAAATTGGTATAATATTGACTACTGATACCCATACTCTAAGAAAGTTGAACGGTGCACTTGTTGAAGGTTGAGTTAGTTACTACGAGGAATAGGAATCACTGCCCACTTAATATATTTTTTCCTCCTTTTTTCTTTAGTAGTGAACTCATATATTAGAAATCCTAAATTCGCCTCTCAAGACAACGAAAAAGCACAAATATTATGTTGAATTTTCCTATCTTAACAGGAAATTATCAAGCAAAATTTCCTTTTTTTGGTTTTTCAAACCTATCAGAGTTTTCTCTAATTCATATTTATCACAAAAGGTAAGAGACATTATGAACTTTGAGATAGAATCAATTGGTTTTGAAAGGATGGATAAAGTAAATATGCTTTGTGGTCCCGAAATAGAGCAATGATTTGTCACTAATTCCTACATCTGCCTTACACTACATTAAAGATCAGTAATTGCGTGGAAAAACAAATGTTATTTGATGGTATTGTCACTTACCTACCTCAAGTTCTTAGGATGTTGCAATTTAGCCCCCGAAATAATCTATGACATTACGTCACACCAGGAAAAGAGTTCAGGTTTTTAGTTCTGTTATAAAGAATTTTATTTATAAATAGAATTCTATTAAGAATGAATGTCTATCTTTTAGAGAGTTTTACTTTGTGGCTAAATTATTTTTTTCTTATAAATAGAGGGGTCCTATTTCATTATAAATCATCCCAAAATTCAATAAGAATTTTCTCTCTCTTTCTCTGCAATATTGTTCTTCTTCTTTTATTGTTTCATAACACATTATCAGCACGAGACTCTACCGTCTCAAGAAGCTCTTTGAGAAGATTAATGTATAATCTTTCTCCTCTTTTTAATTATAACTGACATTATGAAAAGAAAGTTCGTTGCCCTTGAAATTTCGGACAAGAACTATATGACATGGGTATTGGATGCTGAAATCCATTTAGATGCAACGGGTCTTGGAGACACCATTAAAGATAAAAATAAAGCATCTACCCAAGACTGTGCTAAGGCCTTGATTTTCTTGCGTCATCACCTTGTTGAAGGGTTGAAAATAGAATATCTCACAGTCAAAGATCCACTTGTTTTGTGGAATGACTTAAAGGAAAAATATTAACTTAAAGTTGGTCACTCTTCCACAAACACGATATGGCTGAGCTCATCTGAAGCTCCAAGACTTTAAGTCTGTTTCTAAATATAATTCTGCGATATTCAGAATTACTTCTAAATTGAAAATCTGTGGAGATACTATCACCGCCTATGATATGCTTGGGAAAAAAAACGTTCACAACGTTTCACGCCTCAATATGATCTTGCAACAGCAATACCGAGAGAAAAATTACAAGACATACACTGAGTATGTAGCTTGCCTATTTATGTTATGCATGCGTATTTGACGAAAGGACGAGTATCTAATCTCGCCCTTCACTCGCATCGGATTCATACTACAATCACTTTACCAACTATCATATTTTCTTTAAAAGATTTTTTTGGCACTGCCACTATGTATTTATATAGGTGGAATCTATTTATTTTGGCTTACTTATAATATACTTTGTCTTACGTAAGAGGAAGGATCGAAATTATACAATTTCACATATCTATTATGGTTTCTTTAATTCTATCAATTTATGGGATAAGAAAACATAACAGAAAACTTGACATACATAGCTACCAAATTTATGTGTTCAATTATTCTACAACTGTATGCCATGATTTCAATTTTATTACGTTGTTTTTTGTTAATGTATGCTTACATGCTTTTACAAAATGAATCTATGTGCTTGGTCTATCTGAAGAACTAACATGATCATATTTTGTATAATGTTTAATAACTGGTTGGTGATGGTGAATAAGTATTATTAATAAAGATCATGAATATGATGGGACTGTTAATCTCATCTAGCTTATATCATGCAATATTTATATATCACTGCCTTATGATATTTGTTTCGCTACGTTATTTTTTTAAATTGGATCAATATTTAATTGTAAAAATATTTGTTTAATTGATTCATGTACGACACATATAATATTCAAAGAGAAGAAATATTTCTCTCATTTAAGTATGTGTAAGACATATTTTACTACAATTTATTATAGTAGTAAATTAATTGAAGGCTTTGGAAGAGCTACTATAACTCTGCCTAAGAAAACAATACTTATCATAGAGAATGTAATGTTCTCCTTCAAGTCCAAGAGTAACTTGTTGAGTTTTAAAGGTATCCGCCGAAATGGATATCATACTGAGATAATAGATGAGAATAATTTTAAATATCTCATCATTACCAAGAATGTCTCTGGCCAGAAAAGGGTAATTGAGAAATTGCCATCTTTATCTTGTGGCATATATTGGACAAGAATTCGTGCAATTGAAGCACATTCTATTGTAAACCAAAAGGTTACTGATTCCAATACTTTTGTACTTTGGCATGATCGATTAGGACATCCTGTATCAATTATGATGAGATAAATTATAGAAAACTCAAACGGGAATCCACTAAAGAATTTAAAGATTCTTTTAAATAAAGAATTTTCCTGCACTTCTTGTTATCAAGGCAAGTTAATTATTAGACCATCACCAACAAAGGTTGGGATTGAGTCCTCTGCGTTTTTGGAATGTATACAAGGGGACATTTGTGGACCTATTCACCCACCTAGTGGGTCGTTTAGATATTTTATGGTCTTAATAGATGTATCATCTAGATGGTCTCATGTGTGCCTATTGTCATCTCGCAACCTCGCGTTTGCAAAATTAATGGCACAAATAATTCGATTATGGGCGCAATTCCCCAATAATCCAATTAAGTCTATTAGACTTGATAATGCTGCTGAGTTTTCATCCCAAGCATTTCGTGATTATTGCTTATCAATTGGGATAAAAGTGAAACATCCTGTAGCTCATGTTCACACTCAAAATGGCATAGCAGAGTCTTTAATTAAGTGTTTGCAATTGATAGCAAAATCATTACTCATGAAAACGAGGCTGCCCACTTCTGTTTGGGGTCGCGCCATTTTGCATGCAGCAATGCTAGCTTGTCTCGTACCGACAAATTATAATAAATATTCCCCGTTGCAATTAGTTTTGAGTCATGAACCTAATATATCTCATTTAAGAATTTTTGGATGTGCAGTATATGTGCCTGTAGCCCCGCCATATCGCACCAAAATGGATCCCCCAAAGAAGGTTAGAAATATATGTTGGGTTTGAATCGCCCTTCATTATTCGCTATCTTGAAACATTAACGGAGGATTTATTCACTGCTCGATTTGCAGACTATCGATTCGATGAGACACTTTTTCCAAAATTAGGGGGAGAAAATGGTGAAGCCAAACGGGAAATTTTTTAAAAAAATCCATCATTATCTCATCTTGATCCACGTGCCTCTATTTGTGAAAAAGGAGGTGCAAAAGATTATTCATTTGCAGAGAATAAAAAATCAAGTGACAGACGCATTTACGGATCTGAAAAGGATAACAAAATCACATATCCTTGCAGAGAATGTTCCAATCCGTATTGATGTTCCTATTGGACAATCTTCTAGTGTCATAGCTAATGAGTCAAAAGCACGCCTAAAACGTGGCAGACCATTGGGTTCTAAGGATCAAAATCCTAGAAAAAGAAAAATAAATAATCAAAATGAAACTACGAAAGAGTCTCATGAAGAAATCCACGATTTAACAAATTATGATATTCATGAGGAAACCACTGAGCCCGAGACCCAAAAAAATAAGGAACTATCAATAAATCAAATCGATATTGAGACAAATTTGAATCGAGTGGATATAATGATGGATTATGTCTTTGCATATAATATTGCATCTAGCATTATGCAAGATAGTGAGGATCTTGAACCTCATCTGTTGGACAATGTCGACAAAGACATGGCTGGCCAAAATAGCAAGAAGCAATCCAATCAGAATTGAATTCACTTGCGAAACGTGAAGTTTTTGGACATGTAGTCCAAACTCCTAATGGTGTTAAGCCTGTTGGCTATAAATGGGTCTTTGTACGCAAGAGGAATGAGAAAAATGAGGTACAAAGATATAAGGCACGCCTTGTTGCACAAGGATTTTCATAAAGGCCTGGTGTCGATTATGAAGAGACATATTCACCCGTTATGGATGCTATAACGTTCCGTTATCTCATTAGTTTTGATGTCCATGAAAAGCTTGACATGCATTTAATGGATGTGGTTACCGCCTACCTTTATGGCTCACTTGATAATGAGATATACATGAAAATTCCCGAGGGATTTAAAATGCCTTACGCACATAGTTCAAAATCCCGGAAAATATTTTTAATCAAATTGCAAAGATCTTTGTATGGTCTAAAGCAATCAGGACGTATGTGGTATAATCGTCTTAGTGAGTATTTATTAAAGGAAGGTTATATAAATGATTTCATTTGTCCATGTTCTTTTATAAAGAAAACAACATAAGAATTTGTTGACCTTGCCGTATATGTTGATGACATAAACCTTATTGGAACTCCTATAGAACTCCAAAAGGCAATTGATTATTTAAAGAAGGAATTCGAGATGAAAGATCTCGGAAAGACAAAATTATGTCTTGGTTTGCAAATTGAACATTTGGAAAACGGAATTTTGTTCATCAATCTACCTACATAGGAAAGGTATTGAAACAGTTTTACATGGATGGAGCACATCCATTAAGTACTTCGATGGTTGTTCGATCACTTGATGTGAATAAGGATCCATTCCGACCTCAAGAAGAGAATGAAGAGCTACTTGGTCCTGAAGTACCATATCTTAGTGCAATTGGTGCACTAATGTATCTTGCTAATACAACAAGGTCTGACATAACTTTTTCAGTTAATGTCTTAGTAAGATATAGCTCTGCTCCTACAAGGAGACATTGGAATGGAATCAAACGCATATTACGGTATCTAAAAGGAACTACGAATATGAGCTTATTTTATGGCAATAATTGCAGTCCCGATCTTGTGGGTTATGCCGATGCTGGGTATTTATTTGACCCACACAAGGCTCGTTTTCAAACATGCTGTGTGTTTACATGTGGAGGCACTGCCATATCTTGGCGATCGACTAAGCAATCAATCGTGGCTACTTCATCTAATCATGTTGAGATAATTGCTATTCATGAAGCAAGTCGGGAATGCGTGTAGTTGAGGTCTATAATACATCTTATTCGAGACAAATGTGGTTTGAAGTGTAACAAACTACCCACGATCTTGTATGAAGATAGTGCAACATGCATAACACAATTGAATGGAGGATTCATAAAAGGATACAGGACAAAACATATTTCACCAAAGTTATTTTTCATCATGATTTTCAAAAGAATGATGATATCAATGTGCAACAGATTCGTTCAAGTGATAATATTTTGTTCACAAAATCTCTACCAACATCAACCTTCAAGAAGCTAATACACAAGATTGGATGCGAAGGCTCAAGGATGTGAATTGATGCTCTCATCAGGGGGAGTTAATGCGCGTTGCACTCTTTTTCCCTTACAAGGTTTTGTCCCACGGGGTTTTCCTTGCAAGTTTTTTAACGAAGCAACCAAATTGCGCATTTCTAAACATGTGTACTCTTTTTCCTTTTCTAGAAATTTTTTTTCCATTGGATTTTAATTTAGTTAAGATTTTAACGAGACACATTATTTGTTGAATAAACATTTAAGGGGGGTGTTAAAAATAGAATTCTATTTAGAGTGAATGTCTATCTTTTAGAGAGTTTTACTTTGTGGCTAAGTCATTTTTTCCCTATAAATGAAGAGGTTCTATTCCATTGTAAATCATTCCAAAATTCAATAAGAATTTCCTCTCTCTTTCTCTGCAGTGTTATTCTTCTTCTTTTATTATTTCATAACAAGTTCCTTATTTTCTGATACGGATTCCGTAACATTCTATTGATGTGCATTTGAGGAATATTCAACTAATTAATTAACTAGCTTATCAATGTTATTACGTAGTTGGCAAGATTAGTTAGGGATTAATTCCTTTCCTTTAGCCATAAATCCTCCACCATGTACTAAGCACGCGGCAATATTTGGTTGACGTCGAAAAAGATTGGTGTTTGAATTTAAAGTTGAAAGTGAAGATTCAAAAAAGATATTTAAATAAGAATTTCACTTGAAACAATATTTAAAATTTAGGAGAAGCTCATTATTTTACTTGCAATAAATACTCGCCAAATAAGTTTTTCGATTTTTCATCGGTATTTCAAATATCGATGTCATTTGAAAATATTAAACTTCAGTATTTACATAACTAAAATAATTCATTCTTTTTATGTAAATTTTATTCCTCCTTAGAAATTGAATGTCTTGTATTTCTTCTTAGTAATTGCTACAACAACAACAACAACAAGTCCAGTATAATCCTACAGGTAGGGTATGGATAAGGTAGTGTGTACGCAGAACTTATCTCTGTCTGGAGAGGTAGAGAGGCCGTTCTTAGTAATTGCTAAATTACCCTAATTTTCTGAGTAATTATTAAAAAATAAATTTTAGAAATTGCTTTTTGTTAACTTTTTTTGAGCGAAAGTTTAATTTTTATTTCAAAAGTAAGTTCAGTTAAAAAAAAATTCAGATTGACCATTGAGTGTCTTGTCTTTGTTCTTAGTAATTGCTAGATTACCCTAATTTTCTGAGTATTTATTAAAAACAATATTTTAAAAGTTGCTTATTGTTAACTATTGTGTAGCAAAAGTTTAATTTCTAATTCAAAATTCAAAACAAAGTTGAGTTAAAAAAATTCAAGTTGGCCATTGATAAGCATAACAAGACATTTAACCTGGGGTGGGTGGAGTGTATTTTTCACATTTACTTTCCCAACCAGTTTGAGAATAAGGAGATCGATTTTTTTTTTTGGGTAAATAGAATAAAAATCATTTCCAAGTAATAGAAAATAGAAAAAATTGAATCATCACCAAATTTAATGTCATTAATGGTGTTTCGGTTTGAATGAGATAGGATCATAAATTAGGACATGAAGAAACCCGTGAAGCTTTCATTTTCAAAAATTTCCCTCCTCAATTCTGTCATTCTTAGTAGTATTTCTATTTCGAAAACCGAAAGAAGGCGAAGGTCTCGAAAAACAGAAAACATAGCTATAACGTAATGGGAAGTGAAGATTATTGTAGCATCTCCATAATCACAGCAAGGGCTTTTACAGAAATTAGGAAAAGAAGATGTGCAGAAACAACTTGTACCAGAAGCTTTACTACTTGTATATCGCCAAGGTGGATTTTGTCGAGGTGGTTTGAGACAAAAAATGGCGCAGAAAAAGTGAAGAGCAGAAAGAAGGAGAAGAAGATCAATAGGAAGAAGAAGGATTTTCTTACCAGATTAGATGGGGAATCCTTATCTCCATCTCCATCTCCGGCATTGGAAGAACCAGGTAAATAGCTTTAACACCTCTCATTTTTGTTACTTTTTCAATATGAAAACAAAGACAAAATGATGAAAAAATCAAAAGGTCGTGTTATTCGAATTAAAAGTTAGAATATTTTTTATTTGTGTCTTTGTGATTATGTAGACAGATTAATAGTAGGGTTTTTACCATTTCCTTTGATATGTTCGCTTGAATCAAGTCTTAAAGGAGAAATAAAGCTGTGTAACAAGGAAGGCAGGATGAGGAGAACTACCAAACGTAAACAGAAATAGATAATTATTAAACATTTTGAAAAGTTGGGCGAATGGAAAAAATTCATATTACGAACACAAAAAATAAAATGAAAAAATCAAATCAGTGTCATCTTAATAAATGGGTAGGACTAAGTTTGCTTAGAACTAGAAAACTGAGAGACAGATTCTTTTGCCAAATCCGTTGCGTTATTTAATTCCTACCTTCCTGCCGAAATTATTTAATTCAGTTAGATAAGATGCAGACAAACAAACAAATAATTACTCCAAACAATTTTCGGCAAGTTTGAATTCAACCTTTCAACCTAAAATTTCCAAATATTTTAACACTTAATAAATATTTAAACTCTTATTTTGAGCATGCTGTCATCTAATATAGATTATTATCTCTTATTGAAATATTGCAATTCCGGTAGTGGGACATAAAATTGTGTTTAGATGTTATTTTACTATTTTTACCTTCACGTTTCCATATTATATCCCGTATAAGAATATGGAAACAATTTGTTCTATTTGATTGACATGGAAAATGACATAATAATATTTGGACATATAACTTATTACCTGAATGCATTATTTTTGCAATGTAGATGAGAAAACAAGGTAAAAAGAAGAAAGCAAAAATATGATTTCATCTGTGTAATATTTATTAAAACAAACCAATCAACATTTTATGCAGGAGACAAGAAAGCAGACTCTTTGAACCTAGGCATTGGATTTGGTTTAATCTATCTGTTTAACGCTACCAAAAATGAGCTGAACAAAATCGTTGAGATTCGTAGAGAATTGGAAATCCTGCTTCATAATTCCAAGATGGAATTCCAAAAACAAGGAAGAATCAGACGAAATCTTTCCACTTCAAGAGCCCAAATATCAGACGACGATTCAGATTCTGTTGAACAATTCGCATACTCTACTGATACAGAAGAAGAATCAGAAATCACTTGCACCCATGATCATACAGCTTTCAACTGCAAATCAACGAAAGGAAAAGAGACGAATTTGGAAATGAACCAACTTGAAGCAGAACTTGAAGTCGAATTACAACGTTTGCAATTCCACTCAAATTCACAAGTCATGTTGAAATATCCAACACAACAGAATGCTGAGGTACGTTCTGTTGATTACAAATAGGAGTATGACATGACTATACTAAATTGCTTTTAGTTTAGCTTGAGCAAAGCAATAGAAAGTATAGGGCAGCCCGGTGCAATAAGCTCCCGCTATGCGTAGGGTTCCGAACTACAAGGGTCTATCCCTTACTCTGCATTTCTGCAAGAGGCTGTTTCCACGGTTATAATACTCTAATTAGTTTTGTGTAAGACCTCAAGTAGTGAACTTCAATTGTGGCAGATAATGGATAGCTCAGAAGGAAGCCTTAGCACAAGCTTTACAGAAGTATACAACCCTAATGCCTGTGTAACAATTGAAAACTGTGGAGTTCCAGCAGAAGAATTAAACAGGAAACTGCATGAGCTTCTACAGACAAGGCAAGAAGAAAGGATCAAAGAACTGGAGTCAGCTTTAGAATCCACCATGCAAAAGCTTGAAGAAAAAGAAAAGGAGATCTGTTGGTGGAGAGACACTGCCAAGGTCATCTCTCAACAAATTCCTAGTCGTCGATCACTTGCTACAATAGATTAAACGCCACACCAACCTTGAAGGAATTTGTCCAAAGTTTTTTTGGATTACATGGCCGGATATATACCATTTCATGTAAAAGAAGGTGAAGGGAAATAAACCACAGCTTCATATATGAAATACTACAGTTTAGTTTGAAATAGCAAGAGGAATGGATGCCTTCATTTTGTTTAAGATAGTTTCCACTTGCCACAGAGTTATTTCTCAGGAACACACTAAAGATCTGGTTTAACATGTTGTCTGCTGACGAAGAATAAGGTAATTATCTATGAGAGAATAATGAAGAATATTAATTTGGAAAAATACAATAAGTTTAAGCCAAACAATTACACTGAAAGTGTAAGCATGCATTTTTTTCCCCAAGAGAAAATGAAAAGCCCTGGTGATATCCTTTCACCTGTTTCTGCAATCATAGTAACAATTCCTTTGAATAGATTGAGAAGTAGGTGGTTGATAATCAAGATCATACACAGTTGTCTTGCAATAAAGCATGTAGTACCCAAAGAAACTCTATGCTGGTAGAGCATTATATACTTGAAGATAATCACCACTTATAGTGACAGTAACATCACCAGCAGTTATTTCCAGAAGAAGAAATTAGAACCCCTTTCAACATGTTTGGTGCGAGCACAAAAAAAATAAAATGATTATCGCCATATATGTGGCACTGCTATTATCACAATACATACAGACTATGTTTGGAAGAGAAATAAACATCCTGTAGTAACTAGTAGATATAGAGGTTCTTTGGTACTACAAAAGTAACACATGTATACTCTTGACTATTATTGGAACATGAGATATATGCATATTCTTAACATAGCAACAAATGTGGAATGGCCTATAAGCTTTACATTATTTTGCTATCTCATTGAATTCTTCCAGAAGTTTCTCGATTGTCTTCCTTGACACAATTTTTTCAATCTCGAACACCCTCATCTCAGCAGCTAGACCTGTAAAATTACATCAAGAGTTCACACCCAGCATCTGGGAAAGGGTATGCCTAGACACTCAAATGGTAGTTCATGAAATTGCATCTAGGGTCAGTAAGGGAAAAAAGAAAAAGGAAAAAGAGCAGAAGAAGAAGACAGTAATGGGTATATATGAGAGCCAGCTAATTATTTTTCGTTTCCCCTTAAAATTCCCTACTTCCATGTAATAAACGACTTACATTTCTGTGCATTCTTGATACCCAAAAAAGATGGTAAATATGGTTTCAAGACAGAAACATAATCTTGAGACTGATAAAGTAATATATGACGAAATATAGCTTACTGACCTGATTGACGCAAAGCTTTGAGTGGAAGCACATTTGCGTAGGAGTAGATAAACTGGAGCAGGCTTTTCATAAGCTCAGTAGATTCTGCTGAGACTAGAATTTCCCTCTAAAATTGAAAGCCAGGAACATGGTTAGATTGCTTGAACATCGTAAAATGGTATATCCCATATGACATACATCCAAATTCATAGAAGTACACACAACACAGAGCCAATAGTGCCCTTTGATCCTTCATCCTAGCGCCTAGCCCTTCAATAAGTAGACTCGCCAAAACTTCCTCACAGGGGCTTCTCATTTTACTTTATAGAAGCATGGAAAAAGGAAAAACAATTATCACCATGTACTTGTTTCCCAAAAGCTGAAACTACTATACCATCATCAACACAGGTCAGCAACCTCCATTAAGATCATATTAAGTTTCATATTTCTGTTCGCACAAATAAATTGGAATTTTTTTTAACGAATGAGATAAAAGGAAAACTTAACGCAAGAAGTGGCTAAATATAGTAAAGTCACAATGAGAATTTAGAAGTAAATATTTAATAATAAGCCACCAGGCACTAGTAGTATAAAGCAAAAGTAGAATGATCTGTCAGACACCAAATCGAGCAACTTGATCCATCAAAAATAGAGTAAGCAGTCAAAGAGGAGGCCACTAAACCTTGAAGCTCTTCTCTGCATCATAATACCCTGAAACAATCAAGAGGATGCGAAGTTTCTCTAGTTCTGCATATCGAAAAGAATGATTGTCAAGCAAAGGTGTGTTATCGCCGTGCTGTCAAAGTTACATTTGTGGAAGCATATTCATGATGAGTGAAAGTATAATGTCATTTGGCAGGAAGAGAAGGCGAAAAAGTTTTAATTCTCCACCAGACCGGCACCATCCTAGCACACAAGAGTAAAAGAATTCTTGCAGCACGATAGATTTTCTCTTTATCTTCCTTGATGAGGATGGACGGGTAAGATGAGGGAGAGATTAGAAAAAAAGAGAAAAAGAATTACTCTACCACTGCGACAGTAAATGTCGATAAGGACCAAAGATTGTCATAGTTGAGACTGCAGGACTTGATAAAAGAATGGAAATTAGAGAAAGAAAGAAAACAAAAGAACAGTGGCCAGCTAGCTAGAGGATTTTCTCGGCGGTCAATAAGATGGGCCAGATAGAGTGGATCATATAAAAAAGAGCTACAGTTGGACGATATGATGACAATTATCTTGTGATTTTTCACTGATTGAAAAATTTATGCTACCAAATTGGAAAATGAGCAGTATCAATTACTTACGCTGGAAACTTCTTATATTTTCCGCTGAAGTAGAGTGATGTGATAAGAGCTCTCTGATAGGTATTCCGACCGAACTCATTCCAATATTTGAAGTTCCCATTCTTGATCCTGTACCATCAGGTTTACCTGCTTCAACCACTGAAGATCAGTCCACATGAATAATACACTAAAAACGTTCCACGAGGCATATCATGTCCATGACCTCAAATCATGTGAAACAAGACCACTAAAAATGTGAACTCCAAGGAAGTTTCTCAAATTTCCAAGCTATCTGTAAATTCTAAGCATAATATGATTGCATCAATGTACTCCACATAAGCCTGTAGAACGTCTTAATAGTTTCTTCCTAAGAGTTATTGCTAGCCAAATACTTGTCAAGAAAAAAGACAAACAGAATCTGGCTAGACTAAATTATTAGCCAGAGGTTTGAGAAACTAATTACACATTCTAGAACACTCATAAAAGATGAAGCTATACTTGTGAGTATGGAGAATCCAGTAATCAATATTTGTAGCTAAGTGTACTTAAATTAACTAATTTCAGGGTCACATTAGGGAAAGGCAGTCACCACCTGTTGGCCGTTGGTTTTTAAATAAGTTTGAACCGCATTACTGTATCTGTGCTCGAATCCTAATACAGAAATGAATCATCTAGTTTAAAGTGGCATACACTACGAAAGCTTTAAATATACCACTGATTTGAAACAGAAAGGTCTGCGATTAGGACAAAGTGAAGCAGATGAAAGTACCTTTTGACCATCTTCTAATATCTTTCCGTAAAGCTTCTCCTGTTCTGGGGTCAGCTTCATCCGATTTTGACAAATTCATACTATCTTGTTGTAAAACTTCTTCTGCTCTGGGCTCAGCTGCATCCGATGTTGACAATTTTTTATTAACTTTTTGCAAAACTTCTCCTGCTCTGGGATCAGTTGCATCTGGTTTTGGCAATTTCTTAATATTCTTTTGTAAAGCTTCCCCTGCTCTGGGGTCAGCTGCATCTGATTTTGACAATTTTTTAATATCTTTTCGTAAAAGTTCTCCTGCTCTGGTGTCAGCTGCATCATGCATTTTGTATCTCACTGAAAATGGATAAAGTTTTAATTGGGAGCAGAGTCTGATCACTCTGGAAATAGAAACCTAGAATAGTGAAGAATAACGGCTATCAAAGCTGCATAACCTACAAATTTCATAAAGACCGTTACATCCAAATCGACCTGCCCCATTTATCAACAATGTGGTCATGTACTTATCCGTTGTTGTAGTCTGTTGGTTTCTCAAATTTTCAGTATCGACGAGTATACCTGCTAACTGCACACATGGTCAGATTTCATAAAGAGATAATACAGCATAAAGACAGAACTGTAGACACAATAGGAGATTAAGATAGTTGAAGTCCTTATGGGCAAAGCAAACAGATGGGACCTATGCTATTGGTAGGGATAATAAGAAGAGGATATCCATTCAGGTTCACAAATTTGATTGCCAAATATAGTGCCCATATTCAATTTTCACGTCACAGCTGACAAGTAATTTATGTTGAACATTTAGAAGAATACATGGACATGTTTTAGTAAGAGCGCAGTATTGTTCATTGTTATTAAAAGAACCGACAGAAGTGGGGAAGGATTGCGCATCAACAAAGTTATGAATGCAGGAACCAATTTGAAAGCTTTTACAGCCTCAGAAATTTAATAATTTTAATAGAATCTTGTACTTTATGTCAATGCTAGCCAAAAGGTTTTCCCAGGTGGGAGGTAGGATGTAGGAAACAGATGAAAATTTGATAAATCCCTCAGCAAATTGTATTTGGTCAGGTAAGCTTGCAAAAGTATGAACTAATTCTCCTAGAAGTTGCTAGAGACCTCCCTTGACGACAATGTAGAACAAAAGATATTCATCAAAAACTGAGAATATTAAAATTTTCCTTTTGAAATTTGTTTCCTGGACTAAATGCATACAAAGCTCATCTCATAATAAAATCATTGATTCTACTATGACCCGGCTCAAAATAGTCTCTTCATTTCCAAATTGGAGTTGCTATTACTCTTACAAATCTTTTCATCATTAAATTTACAATAGGACCCATTTTCACACTTCCGAACAAAAACCAACATCAATAAAAATGAAGGGTTCAGCTTCATTACAACTAACAATAAACAATGTTATTTATTGATACTAATCACAAGAACCAGGGGAAAAACAAAACCTATTTTTCATTTCCCACTTGGATTTTGGTTGCAGTTTAAAATTCTCACCATATTTTTCACCCTTCATACCTTTGGAATTACTTTGTCCTAAGGTCGTCTAAAAATACTTGAATTCAACTCGGAGGCAAATTTTTTGTGATCTTTTCAGATCTCTATCCTAATAAATTGGTTGGAAACAGGTTCTGAGACTTCAGGCATCGGTACCAAAATAACAGTGTTTTTTTCTTTTTCCTTTTTTACAAGTCCAAACAACAGGGGTTCTGGTAGTAAGGGGAGATGAAGAAAAGGAATGGTTTTTAAATATAATGGAGGACTTCATTTTAGGCAAAATATAACTTGCATACACATTTGAAAATCTAGATATTAGAGCTAGTACCAGAAGTCGACTGAAGCCTTGACCTGCTAGTATCTCTGATGAAGTTAATGCAAACTTGTCAGCAATAAGTGTGCAGCATGATGCCTCCTACAAGAAATAAATAAGTACATAAAATACGTCAAGCAGCAGATAAGAACAATCATTTGCAACAAATTTGATTGTGTAAATAAAATGACCATTGGGCCTAACTCGACCTCAAAAGTTAGCTCATGAGGTGAGAGTTGCCCAAGGCCTAACTTTCTCCAGACATCCATGAACTCCTTTAATTTTTCTCTAGTTGTTCTTAAATTTATTGGAGCACAAGCTACACTGTACAAAGATGAACTTCCACCAAATAAAGCATTTGAATAAACATATATGAAGTCGAATTTAGTGCTGCTTAGCAAAGCTAGTCTCCATTAACTAGTTTAAGAGCAACAGCTGTTAGAGGTTTGAAAATAGTGTTTTCAGAACATAGAAGACAAGAGAAGGAAAATAACATTTATAGAGGTGTCGACTTTACCCTATACTATTTCTTACGGAATGAGGAAAATACCTTCCCAAGGGTGACAGCACCAACTGAAGAATAAGGTGTATCTTCCTGCTTAAACAGGAAAGTCGGAGCATAGTCACTCTATTTAACAGGCTTTACTACTTGACATAGTCAAAGTATAATGGAGAAACAGAAAAAATAAAACCAAAATAAAAAAGAACCTCTCTGCAGTTGAAGATCTCAACCACTGCATCCTTTAATGCCTGTTCCAGTAACCAGCAACTAATCATTATTCAACTGATGAACAGCAAATCAGCACACTTGAAACAAACCACTTACCTCCTGATTAGCTGGAAGCTTGCTATGGTCGACTAAAACAAGTTTAAGACTCCCATATAAATCGTAGTAGTACAGATCAATCTGTCCACAGTTGAATGACCAAGAGAACAATAATTAAAACTTTTGAGACATAAAAAATATCAAGCTGTCAATTGAATAAGAACCACGTAGTAACAGCAAATTTAGAGTATAGCAGAAAGTAGAGATTTTTTTTTGTAGCAAAGACAATCTTCTAGCTTTCCAAGGAAAGTAGATCAGTTGTTTGGATAACGTTCCTGAGATTTCATTTACTATGCGGACCTAAGTCTAGAGAATCTAGACTACAGTTTCATTTCCTTTCACTAACTTTGCATATAGAGTGGAACATACCTCATCAACAAAAATCAAGGAAGATTGATCAACAAAGCAAGAATCAAATAGCCATCTGAGCGCAGCATGAGACTGAACGTCTGACCTTTTCATGTTGATGACGGGCACAGTGCATAACTGGTCGTCATATAATGTTTCGTTCAAGTAAAACGCATACATTATGGTTGAAGCAACAGATCCAACATCTGCATCCAGATGCAAACAAAACTTAAGATTAAGGTCAACCAATGTAAGATGGAAGTTGTTAGGAAAGATCGCAGACACACGTTCAAGCTACTGACTGCTCTCTAAAAAAAGTGCTTTTTCTTCTGTGCTGCAATCGTCTCAAATAATGCCAAAGGACTACATAAGGTGGTAGTCCGAAAGAGGTAGTGAATAAACTTAAACAATTTGCAAAATCTTTACACGTGGCAAAAGAGATGGTGCATTTCTCCTTAAACATAAAGATAACCAATCAAAAATACTTATGCAATTACAAGTACTGAGCAATATATATACTACAAAAAGAAACAAAATTGTACAATTAAATCTGATTTACTAGGATCCAAGTTCTTTAACTGTAGGCTAAGACCATTTGCAACTTTTGTATCCTGAAGCTTCTACTCAATCAGATTATCCACTCATTTTAGGTACTTTATGTTTTCAGTTGGAGACATTGTGGCTCTAGAATAGTATAGAAATTATCATTTATTGTGACACTTCTGCTCCTACAAGTATCCTTAGCGTTAGAATTTGGATAGTTTGTCCCTGTTTAAATAGAATCAAACATCAAGAAATTTGTTGCAATAGAATCCCTGCATCACCAGCAAACATGAGGATTCTCAACCTCTTTCTGAGATTCTTAAACCAAGTCGGTAACTGGAACGAACGATCTTTAACTTTAAATAGAAGACATCATGTCAGTCAATTTTTAAATTTTGCGGACTGATAGTAAGAGATGCTAGGATACTGTTCATGAGCCAAAACCATGTTATACAAATCCAGGTCGCAAGTAACTAGGTAACTATCCTTGAACAAGAAAATGTAGAATCGTCTAATGCATAGACTACTGTACACTTCTTGCTACTGAACTTTTCAAATCAAATAACAACTGATTCTCCTTTGTTGATATACTGTATTCATGAATACAACTCTTTATGCACTTGCGTTCTTAAAACTAGCATATGTTAATTGGGTTAATACTTATGGGGCTCTATCTCCTATCAAATACAAAACAAAATGAAGGAAAACATTCATGATTATCTGATGATTTGCCACCCCATTTGTGGTTTCACTGTCTCCACTACAAGACAAGTTAAAGATGCTGCAATGATAGTCATACATCTATCATCCAACCCGGGCCTTCTCTTCTTTACTTCTCTTCATCTTCAGCACTCTTACTGCTTCCCTGAAACCTTGAACTTTTTATATTTTCACTTTCAAACAGCTTAGATGAACTCTCAAAATTCTGAACTTTCAAATCAAATTTCAAAAGACATACAGAACATATTTATCATGATTACTACTCTCTAGATGATTTTCTAAGCCCTAATGAAGACCGTTTTGGACATAAGATTAAGACCATTTCGGAGTATTCTTTAGGAATATGTTGGATGCCGGTAAACTGCAACAACAACAATAACAACAACAACCCAGTTAAATCCCACTAGTGGGATCTGGGGAGGGTAGTGTGCATGTAGACCTTACCCTTACCCAAATGGGATAGAGAGGCTGTTTCTGAAAGACCTTCGGCTCAAGACGAGAAAAGGCAATATATCAGTACCATCAAAAGAAACCATGAAACAAATAACAGCATCACCAGAACCAGAAAATAGATGAACAGCAAAACAATAACCAGTAGATACAGCTCGAAACTAAGAGGAACGAAAAAGTAGTGTGACTCAAGATTAACCACTAACAGTCTAAGACTAAGTCCTATCAGACTAGCCTCACTCTGGTGCGCCGTACAAATATGTACAACTACCTCTAACTTGAGAAATATGTACAACTACCTCTAACTTGAGATGCCGGTAAACTGCAAACTTGAGAATCATTTATTTTTCTGTGGACTATTTCGAGACAGTGCGACATGCTATAATTAAATGATATAATAGAAGCTGGTTTCTAAGGAGGCAATTCTTAGTTAGAGAATAAACGGTTCATGGAGATTACCGCAGCAGTCGGGGCCAATCACTGCATGCAAGAATCTTGATGGAACTCCTGCACTAACCTCATCTCTTCTTGCCTTTAGAAAAATATTCAGCCTGTGAATTCCTTGACATGAGCCAACGATTTCCATCTGCGGTGAATATCCACAGTAGAACAATGCTGCCGATAGAGGAAGTGCAATGTTGGAAATGCTTGTACTTCTCTTGGTCACACTATAAGATCTTTCATAGGCAGGCAAAGCTAAGCCACTTGGAGAGTAGTACTCTCCGTTCGTTTCAGATGATCTTCGACTAGACTGCATGGTAGGCGCATCTATATTACGCAAATCAAACTTCAAGCCAGATTGAGGACTTCCCAAAGGGGAGGAATTCATTTTGGAAGCTGCAGATGACCTCGCAGAGAATGACCGGCCAAGAGGTTCACGAGTACTTTCTGAAGCTGAATTAGGGAAATTTCTATCATAATAAGCATCATTTTCAGATAATGCCACATGAATCTTTTTCTGTCCTCGGTTACCAACATCCGAGGCCGACCTCGTTATGTCATTCCTTGTGGCTTTTCTAAGAATATCTAAACCACTTCCTTTGCTGATGACTGCTGCCTCACCTCTCCGCATGCCATCGAAAAAAGGGTCATCTCTGGCACGTGCATATTTTTCCTGAAAGTAGAGCAGAAAGAGGTAATAAAAGTACTAATGCAGCTATAAGCATGTTTTTCGTCAGGTTCAGCAAGACCACAGATACAACGCTTGATCAGGTATTTCAATTGGAGTTGCACTTCAAATTCACACATTACAGGCCTTGTCTCCACCAATGTTTGTATAACTGAATACGATAATACAAAAATCAACAGAGCACTAAACTTGTTTACCCAGTGGAATCCCATAAGTGGGGTCTGGGGAAGGTAGTGTGTACGCAGAACTTACACCTACCTCGTAGGGGTAGAGAGGCTGTTTCCATTTATAATAGAAGCAATGTCAGGATTCGATTTTATTAGATGGTACAGACGAAAAATACAAGGTAGCTGCAACTTTTTAATTAGTTCATCCTACAAATTGTCCCTTAATAAGTGCAAAAAATCCAAATACTGATCCATCTTATCTGTAGTACTACTATAACACCAGAAGTACAAATTAATGTATTTGTTTTTAACTCTGAATCTGCAGCCTCTTTCCTTAATTTTATTTATTGATGCATTTGTTTAATGTCAGGAATTTTAAGAATTATGCTTTAATTGACTATAAGTCTATAACGTATTGGGACAACGATGTAGTTTATGGGAAGAGCATCTAAAGCATGAACACCAGCAATTAAAAGAAGTTAATCCAAGTAAAAGCAGCAGTGTTGAAATTAATCTGAAGGATTGGAAGCTGTTGATTAACGGTACAAAAAGTGGCAATCAAATGGTATAATTTATCAAGTTACTTTAGATATGATCAAGCAATAAAATGAAGAGTCAAAGAGATGAAGCTGAAAATTTTCTTGTTATACCAATTAGTATAAAATTAACTTAAAATTCTCTTATTTGTATCACTTACCGATCACTAAGTACAAAGCACATTAGCTATGATCAAGCAAGGAATGAAGAGTGAAAGAGATGAAGCTACAAGTACGTGAAAAATAGTCCAAATAATAATTGAAATTTAAGTTAAACAAGTAAATGGAAAGGAATATTTCTCACCTTTTGAAATTGTGCCATTGGAGAAAGGAGGATGTATTGAGAAAGTACTGCAGAAGTCTGTCAAATAGAAAATACATAATAGAGCGAAAGATTTGGACAAAGAGAATGGGACGGTAAATAGTACGAAAGACAGAAAAGGATGCCAAAGTAGCGACACCGCAGTGTCTTCATAGGCATTGTGGAGTCCGCCATTGCAGCTGTTTGTATAAGCATACAAAACAGTTGAGCCAAGTCAAGCAAGTTTTCAGCCTTTTATAACTCCCTCCATCAAAAATTTTGTCACTCGGTGACCCCTCAAGTTTGTATTGGGACATTTTACATCCTTACACAAGCGTTTTAAAAGGCGTCACACACCAAAAATGCCCCGAGGCGATAGTGTGGGGCAAAAGTCTCAAGAGGTCGGGGCGTACACTCGGGCATTTGAGGCGTATTTTTATAGTGAGACGTAAGCTCCAGAGACCTTTTCAAATTAAAAAAAATAATTGTTAAATATGTCATTCATGTAATACCCAAATTCTCAAAAGTAAGCTTATAATTACTCAAAAGTTTCAAAAAGGAACTAAAATGTATTGAATTTAAAATTCAAGACCATTTTTTATTGATTGAAGCCATAATTTATTGTCTTTTTATCTTGTCCGCTAGTCTGCTAATATCTCCCAAAAGTAACGAATATTCAATTTTTTACAAATACAAAGAGAATTCCATTCTCCGTCATAGTAGCAAGTTCAAAGTTCAAATTGCAAATTAGTCATCCTTTTTGTTCCTCCATGTTGGGGTATTCGTCGATCGGTACGGTATTTAAACATTCGGTTCGGTATTTTCTGTATTCAGTTTCGTAAAATGCTATATTGATAATGTACCTAATTAAATTCGATATGGTTCGTGTTTTCGCCTTTCGATTTATTCGGTTCGGTAACTTCGGTTTATTCAGTTTGAATACTAACTAGTGCATAGAGTCATAGACCGTAATATTCTTAATTAAAGTGCTCAAAAGTACAAAACTAAAAACGTTTATTGACAAAAGTTTTGTCCAAAACCAACAAATACCAACTTTGAGAGAGAAAACTTAGAGAAATATCTTGTTACTTGCTTAGAGTTAATTGATGAACTTAGAGAAATATCTTGTTACTGGCCTCTCTACCCTTTTCGGGGTAGAGGTAAGGTCTGCATACACTCTACTCTTTTCAGGCCCCACTAGTGGGATTTTACTGGGTATGTTGTTGTTGTTGTTGTTGTAGAGAATAAATGAAAGTAAAATTTTAGATTTCTTATATTTAAGTTATAATTAATAATATGTGTATTGTGTAATATAATATATATTTCGGTACGGTAACGGTATTTTGGTATTTCATTTGAAAATACCAAATACCATACATAATACTAATTTTTTTTAAAACTTAAACCAAATCCCGAATACCAAAATATCGAATACCGAATACCAAAACTTTCGATTTCGATACGGTAATTCTGTATTTACCAAATTATGCACTGCCCTACCTCTGAGTAGAAAACTTTATTCTTTTCAACTTAAGTTACTTGTTCTTGTAAGTAGGGTATAATAGATCATTTTGACTAGTTTTTTGTGGGGATGAAGCATATATATATATATATATCAATTTTACCGGTTTAGTTTTCTTTAATTTTTATGCAATTTGAAAGATTTGATGCGGAAGACAAAGACTCTTGCTCTTCTTATTAATTCCACAAGTATTTATAGACAAAGAAGTTAGAGAAATAAGAGA
>ML310260.1:2489-35918 GCA_005239505.1 Nicotiana paniculata
TAAGTGTGGGGTGTTGTACATAATTGTTGTGATTTGTTGTGTGCATTCTTATTAGTAGTTTTAGTTTTTCCTGTTGATAAGTTTTTATTTTTTTTTAACAATAAGTGTTTATTTTCTTTAGAAATATGTGGATTCTTCCTGACGATGGATCTCCTAGACATTTTTCTTGAAGGAAATGAGTCTAAAGAAAATAACAAAAAGATTTCTTAGATAGTGTATTAATTCCCCCTTGGTTTTTCTTTGGACCACGGTTCTTTTCCAAGGGTTTTCAGTTGAACCGGGTGTAGGTAGTTTTTATTTTTTTTTTAGGAGTAGGAGTCACATGGTTAAGGGCTTAATAGGAGCAATATCTCGAAACGTGTTAATGCCTTGAGAATAGTCAATACTTTGGTTGTGACGCTTAGGCTCAATTTTCGACTCTAGAATAAATACCTTAAATCATGGATTCTTAAGATTTGCTTAACTGCTTTGACTGGAGTGTCGTGATAGAGCCAATCCTGAGTGAGTTATGTGCCATGTGTGTGTGAGATTTGAATGTTATTCTGTGCATTGCATCTGATGTCTAGAACTTACCCCGTGTGTGTGCGAAGCGAAATAGAAGTTTTATTCAGGCTTGGAAGTGATATAGGCATTTCTTTCCTGAGCCAATTATCTATATTTTACCCACCTATTTGTGTTGTATCGTCGTTAACCCCGTTGAGCCTAATATCCTGTTTCTTTGGCAACCACATTGCAAGCCATATTCCCTCTTGTTTGAATCGATCTTATATTTGAACCTTGTTACCTCTCGTAAGCACTGGAAATATATGAAATATGAAACAGTTAAAGTGTGGGGTGGTAGGTTGGTTTGTGAGGGGAATAATTGAAATAAGGAGAAAGGTGCACGTTTGAAAAAAATAATATAATAAGAGTCACTTGAAAAAGAAGAAAAAGAAAATGAAATAAATGAACACTTGTGTTGTGTTGAAAGAAAAAAAATATATGTGGTGACTCTTAACGTAATTGTGCCTAAAGAAATATGGGGTAATAACATTGTTGTGAAGGTGGAATTTGGCTATATTGAGTTTGAGGTTGAATATGAAGGTATATATATTAAAGTGCTTAGGGAGGTGTAGTCACTCTTATATCCAAATGTATCCTACCCNAAATTATTGAGGCGAGGATATCACACCGTTGTGCTTGAAATGTTTTAAATATTCTTGGTATAACGTGTTAAGAGATTTGCTTAATTAGTTGTGTACATGAGTGTAGTTTGATTGCTCGAGGACGAGCAAAGGTTTAAGTGTGGGGTCTTTGATGCGAGACTAAATTGCATAGTTTAACATGTGATATACCTTACATTTTATGCGCATTAATGATAAAATTACACTTGTTATGTGCTTAATGGAGTTTATTTCATGTGTAGGTGAANGGGAATTTACCCCATAAGGACAGGCAGCCCCTAGCGTTAGGGGAGCGTTAGGTCCCAAAAGCCAGGCCTGCCCTGGCCTTAGAGGTGCGTTAGAGCCCAAACGCCCGGGGTCCCCAGTTTCGGCCAAATCCGAGTTTTGACGAGTTAAGTGTTTTCCGGTTGAAATAGAAGTCTCCTACATGGTTAGGGTTCGCCCTAAACATATAAATAGACTCCTAAAACACAACTACAAGGGGGGTTTCGGAAGGCATTCAAAGGATTCAACAGAAGAAAATCATTGAAGTGCCAAAACATTGATTTCTACATCTAATATTCATTACTTTGTATTTCAATTATGCAAATTATTTTAGTTTTGATTCTCAATAACATGAGTAGCTAATTCTTTAGTCTAGGGTTTTGGTAGAACCCGTTGGAGATGAATTCATTGTGATATTAATATATTTTGGTTAATTAATCTCGTTTTGTTCAACGACGTTCTTATTATAGTTGATTGAAAGGGCCCTTGATTAACTATTCCTATTTATTATGTATCTACTTCAGAAAGAGTACATATTTAGGTAATTGCTTGAACAACACCACACCCGGAGTACAGACGAAAGTCATAACTGAGGGTTTAGAGGTTAGATTAGAGATAATGATACCTCGGGTGCAATCTAAAGTGAACTGTATTGCGATCTAACTAGCGTAACTTGAGAGAGTGCGTTTAGTAAATTATCATAATTACTTGAGAGAGATTTATGATAGTTAGAGNTAGACTCAATTGATACGTAAATTCTCTGTGGGATTGACTTTGGGCGTAATATTCCAGATTATATTTGCAGCGCCCGTTTAGTCTTTCTATAAGACATAGTTGAGCGTGATCAGCCCCGCACCGGGTCTTACGCCAGTTGGGAAGACAACAGGTTGTTCCACATGATGAGGACTTAAGCAAACAAGCCATTGAGTTATGTCCAAGAGCTGCATTTATTGAAGGCAGGGTCCGTCAAATCTGGAACGAGTGCAGATTTTTAGAACATCAAACTCGGGTGAGAAATTTATCTAAGGGGAAGTGGAGCCCGCTTACACTTCTTGGTATGGCATAAGAGGCAGAGAGCACCAAGAACCAGAGCGACCAGCGAAAAGAGCTCACGTACAACATTTTACTAAGCAGGCGCAAGAACACTGGGTTTTGTTAGAGAAAGAAAACAACTATCGGGCTACCATAAGTAAACTGGAGGCCCAGATCAGGGAGCTCAAATTTGAAAACACTTCACAAACTGCTGCAGCCGAAAGGGAAAGAAACCGGTTGAACAAAGAAAATGAGGCCCTCCGGGCTCAGATCCAGGAAATGAGGATAGCCATTGAAAACCCTGAGAGAAGCAGAGGCGATGAAAGACTCATCACCAGCCTCAGGCAAAAGTTGTGTAGCTATGGTGATGACCTGGACAGAGCCGAAGAGGATTTGACCCAAGTGCGAGAAAAATTGGAAAAGAATGCAAAAGAAAGAGCAGACTTCGTGCAAAGAATGAGAAGAAAGCACGACCAAGAAGTGGTAGGTTTAAAAGAAAGGATGGCCACCTTTGAAGATGAAACGACCAAGTAAGTCAAAAGATTTAAAGCAGAAAGGGAACAGTGCTACGCCATGATAGCGCAGCTGGAAGACGAATTGCAACAATGGCAAGAGAAAAGTCACAAAGACGCCCATGTTTTAGAGGCAAGATCCCAGCAGATCGGGCGTCTACTTCAGGAAAAAGGTGTTATCAGGCAAAGGGTCCGAGATATAGCCGATTACATTGTCACCAAATGTCAGGAATGTGAAGATATGACTCGGACCACCTTCTTCTCGGCAGTAATGATCTTCGTCCACAAGATAATGGATGACCTATGCTGCCTCCAGCAAGATTTGGTACGTAGGCCTGTGGCGAGACCGAATGATGTCCCCGCGGGCCCCTGGAGTAGTAGAAGCACTTACGTATTCTTGATGTCGTTTTCGAGTCTGTATTTCATTTTCCTGTTTAAGTCTAGTTTAAGTCTTTTGTAGTTTTTAAATTTCCAAGAAAATATGTCGGAGTCTTTTGTAGTTTTAAATTTCCAAAAGAACGTTTGTAATGAATGAAAATTGGAAGTTTTATCTAATGAATGAAAATTTGAAAATGTTTATTTCCTTTTGTATTTATTTCATGAACTACATGATGAGATGATTCACGCGGCGCCGTGATACGTAGGCAATCCACATAGGATTCGATCATAACCTTAGAAAGGAAACCGAGCGAGGAATAAAAGAGAGGAACTGATAACAAAGGAAAGACAAGGGAAAAATCGAGAAATAAATCCGGGATGAAATACACAACTGTTGCAAAACATATAGAAAGCGTTGCATTGCATACCCCAAACGTGCGATTCCTTATAAGATAAATGTTTCAACCTAACGTTTTGCTATTCAATCCCTAAAGGTATTTTTAGGTGGTTGGTTTTGTAACCTGGCTTCCCATCCTTACTTCACTAGATCAAAAGGGAGCATAGAAATGACATGCGAAAGTCACGTACCAATCGTCAACTCTTCAGTGGAAGACCTGAATCAAGAAATCCCAACATCTGAGTCAGCAACAGCTGAAGAGAACAGGACTCTACGTTGCCGCATGCTGGAAATGTGGGACGCATGGTCCAATGGTAGGGAACCACCCAGTACCATCCGGGTTTCCCAGAGATAATTCCTAGGGCAAGCAGGACATCCAACATCCCCATAAGTTACCCAGCCACGCCGTTTGGATATCCAACTATGTCGGCTCACTTTGCCGGAAGGCCGTCTGAGGTTCGCCCGCAGGCCCTATTTTTTGGTGTGTCTTCCAACATCTTCACCGCACCACCAATCTCTGCCACGGCTCCACCGACTATCTCTGGGCCAAGTTTCGAGCAACCATCATTCACATTCCAAACACCATCCGTCCATCTGGATACCACTCATGTTACTCCCAATGCATACCCCCATCAACCTCAGTCTGAGGTCACTTTGGGACAAGATAAGAAAAGCCCCGAGCACGAATAAATGGCTCGGAAAATAAAGAGTATTGAGTAGAGCCTCAAGAATATACAGGGGCTAAGCGGGCAGAAAAACGTCTCCTATGCAGACTTGTGCATGTTCCCACACGTCCACTTGCCTCTTGGGTTTAAAACCCCCAAGTTCAAAAAATATGACGGACATGGGGACCCCATAGCTCATCTGAAAACGTACTGCAACCAGCTCCGGGGAGCAGGTGGGAAAGAGGAACTTCTCATGGAATATTTTGGAGAAAGCTTGACAGGGATTTCATCAGAATGGTACATGGACCAGGATATATCCCGCTGGAACATATGGGATGACCTAGCATGGGACTTTGTTTGGCAATTCCAATACAATGTGGACATCGCTCCTAATAGGAACTCTCTATCCAATCTCAAAAAGAAATCCTCAGAGAGTTTCAGAGAGTACGCCATTAAATGGCGCGAGTAGGTCTCCAGGGTCAAACCTCCGATGGATGAGGTTGAAATGGTCAGTGTCTTTCTACAAGCACATGAAGCTGATTACTTCCAAAATATGATGTCCGCCATGGGCGAACCATTTGCGGAAGCAATCAAAATTGGAGAAATGGTTGAGAATGGTATAAAAACCGGTCGTATCCTGAGCCAATCTACCACAAGAGAAACCTCTCAGGCCATCCAAAGCGGATCCGGGAGTGCAGCCAACAGAAAGAAGAAAGAAGAAGAGGCCATGATGGTTTCCGATGTTAGGAAGTCTCGACAATTCCCACGTCCATTTCCGAAAGTTTCCTAACATTAATATCCTCATCAAGACGCAGCTTATGCTACGCCCCCTTTTCCCTATGCGGTAATGAACGCTTAGCCACATCCCAGGTTGCAACAACAATACAATCAGAACAGAGCTCCACCCTCGAGAAATAACCATCTTCCCAAAGCTCCATATAATCCACGCCCTCCCCAAAACAACTATCCGTACAACACCTACCCTCGTGAACCACTGAGGAGACTCAACTTCACTCCTATCGGTGATCCGTATTCAAGCCTCTTCCAAAATTAGTCCAGATGGGGCTTCTACAGCCCGTACCTCCAACCAGGAAAAACCTAGCATCAACATCATACAAGCCGGGAACCAATTGTGTCTACCATTACGGAGCAGAAGGGCATGACACGGAGGAGTGTTGGACCCTCAAAAGAGCCGTGGAAAACCTTATAGAACAAAAGAAAGTGGTGTTAAGGGACGAAGAAGCTCCCAATATGAAGAACAATCCATTACCCACTCACAATAATGGGCCCGTCATTTGCATGATTTGTGAAGACCAGGATTTTGATCCATCTTTAAAAGCTATCATCGCCATCGCAGATGTGGAGAAAAATCCCACGGCGGAACCCAAACCAGTCAAGGAAATGAAGAAGAGTAACCCCGTTCCCCATGCCACGGGGAAGGCTGAAGCCAAGACAAATATGGGACCCTCTAAAGACGCTGTTATTTACGTCCCCAAGGCACCCAAGAAGGAACAAAGTGTGTTAAGTCCTCCCAGAAGGTTACAATTCAACAAAGCAATGATGAACGGCCCAAAAATGTACGTATCAAAAGGGACGTATGTAGCGCGGGGGCAAATAATTTCACCAAGGCTGAACGAGCCCGTGGTTATTAGCCGCGCATCGCAGACTCCCATGAAGAATACTACCTCCGTCCCCTGGAATTACAACAAGACGGTGGTGACATACAAAGGAAAACAAATTACTGGAGAAACAAGTGAAATAAACTCATCAAAGAAATACTGCAACCTGGAAGAACTGAACAAAAGCAAGCAGAAAGGCTTTTCGCCTAAGAAGCCAATCAGTGCCGGAGAGGCAGAAGAATTTTTCAAAAATATGAAAACCTCTGATTACGCCATAATTGAGCAGCTCAGACACTCCTATCCTTGCTAATAAGTTCAAACGAGCATCAAAAAATCCTGATCAAAACACTTAATGAAGCATATATTCCGGCCGAGACCACAATCGAACAAATGGAAAGAATGGCAGAACGATTTTTTGAAGTCAACCGGATCGCATTCAACAAAAATGACTTGCCCCCGGAAGGGGCTGCCCAAAACAAAGCTCTCCACCTAACTGTTAAATATGAAGGGTACTATGTGAAAAGAGTTATGGTGGACGGCGGATCTGGGGCTGATATTTGCCCTCTCTCGACCCTACAAAGAATGGAGATCGGGACTGAGAGAATTAGGCCCTACAATGTGTGCGTTCGCACAATTGATGGTATCAGGAGAGACACAATCGGGGAGATTGATTTGGTCTTGACAATTGGCCTTATAGATTTTGAAGTGACATTCCAAGTCATGGATATGGATACTTCCTATAATTATCTACTGGGAAGACCTTGGATCCATGCAGCAGGGGAAGTACCATCTACTCTCCACCAGATGGTTAAGTTCGAGCATGAAGACCAGGAAATCGTGGTCCATGGAGAGGACGAGCAATCTATTTACAGGGACCCATCAGTCCCATGCCTGGAAGCAAGAGAGGGCAGCGAGCACATAGTCTACCAAGCTTTCGAGATTGTGGTTGCGGACCAACATGAGGAAGGAACCCCGTGCCCTCGGCCCTTCCTATCAAACACATCAATTATGGTCGCTAGCGACATGATTAAACATGGGTACATACCTGGAAAAGGGCTCGGGGTGTCCTTGCAAGGCATCAAAAAATTTATCACCTTGCCTACCAGTAAGAAGTTCTTCGGCATAGGGTTTCAAGATACTCCCAACGATGAACAATGGGCTGACCAACGTAAGAAAAATGGTTGGGTATTGCCTCAGCCGATCCCACACATCACCGAATCATTCGTCAAGCCAAAATACGTGGAGGAAGAAGAAGAGTCTTTCACGGCCGAAGAAGAAGAAATATGCGGAGCAATGAGATAGATGTTGTATGAAGCCCATATGGTCCAACAAGGAGAAGGCTCTAGCACTGCTGAAGTGCAGTATATAGGTCCTGACGCCAAGTTGCAAAACTGGAAGGCTGCTCCATTCCGCGTCAGGCGAGAATCCCGATAGTTCAGCTTTTGCCATCAGGGTGTAACTCAAGTGTTTTTAATTTCTTGTCTTTTGAATTCCGATGTAAACCCTCCTATGTTCAAATTCAATGAAATGAAATCAAAATTTCATCGTCTATTTTTCTTTATGATTTTTGTTTACTTTTCTTATTTTTTCAGACCTAATAATGTGGCCTTAAAAAACATGACATGCTTGCGGACTTCATGCTCTGATCCTAATACGCCGTCTAACCTCGAAATAATGAATCAAGAACCAGAATATGACGAAGAAGAGGATTTTAGGGAAATAAATCGAGAATTGGAACAATTCGAGAATAAGCCTAAGCCAAACTTAAACGAAACAGAACCCGTTAACTTGGGCAATGAAGAGGAGATTCGAGAAACCATGATAAGCGTCCACACGGAAAAGGACTAGGGACGCCTTGATTCAACTCCTACTTGAATTCAAGGACGTGTTTGCTTGGTCCTACGGCGACATGCCCAGACTAAGTGTGGACTTGGTGGTACACAAATTTCCAACCTACCCCGGTTATCCACCTGTCCAACAAAAGCAGAGGAAATTTAAAACAAACATGAGTTCTCGGGCAGCATGACACAACCGGGAAGAAAGAGCAGGCCATATATTACTTAAGCAAGAAGTTCACAAGCTACGAGGCCAAGTATTCTCAGTTAGAAAGGACTTGCTGCGCTTTAACTTGGATTGCTCAGAAGCTCCGACATTATTTGTTGTCTTATACCACCTACCTCATCACGAGGCTGGATCCTTTGAAGTACATATTCCAAAAGCCAGTGCCCACCGGGAGATTAGCAAAATGGAAATTCTTGCTCGCAGAATTCGACATTATCTATGTGACTCGCACATCAATGAAAGCCCAAGCATTGGCCGATCATCTAGCTGAGAATCCGGTTGATGATGAATACCAACCTCTGAGTACTTATTTTCCCGATGAGGAAGTCAATTTCGTCGAAGTAACCTTGGAAGGCGCTGACACCTGGAAAATGTTCTTCGACGAAGCAACCAATGCAAAAAGGTATTCGGATAGGGGCAATGTTGATTTGCCCACAGGACAACACTACCCTGCCATTGCTCGCCTCCGTTTCTTCTGCACAAACAATACTGCTGAATATGAAGCTTGTATAATGGGAATGTACATGGCCATTGACATGGATGTAGAAGAGTTATTGATCACGGGGGACTCCGATTTGATCATTAAGCAGGCTCAGGGAGAGTGGGAAACTCGAGATGTTAAGCTCCTTCCCTACAGACAGCATGTGGAGGATCTTAGTAAGCGATTCAAAGCCGTCAAGTTCAGATATATTCCTCGGTGCCACAATGAGTTAGTCGATGCGCTGGCTACCCTGGCGGCAATGCTGCCATATCCGGGTAATGTTCACATAGACCCGTTGGAGATCCAAATCAAGGAAAAACATGGTTATTGCAACACAGTCGAAGTAGCCCGACGTCCGACCATGATATTAAAATATTCTTGAAAACAAACGAATATCCGGAGAAGGCCAACGGAGACCAAAAGAGAACCATCCGAAGGCTCGCCAACAGTTTCTTCCTAAGTGGGGAAGTACTGTATAAAAGGACTCCTGATCTAAATCTATTAAGATGTGTAGACGCCAAAGAAGCCGAAAGGATCATGTTCGAGGTGCATTCAGGAGTATGCGGTCCCCACATGAATGGGTACGTCCTTGCAAAGAAATTCTTGCGGGCTGGATATTATTGGATGAACATGGAGAAAGATTGTTTTGGTTTCGTCCGAAAGTGCCATAAGTGTCAAATACATGTTGGCTTAATCCCCGCACCACCATCAGAACTGCATCCTATGTCAGCACCCTAGCCGTTTGTTGCCTGGGGAATGGATGTCATCGGGCCAATCGAGCCAAGGGCCTCAAACGGGCACAAATTCATCTTAGTTGCTATCGACTATTTCAAAAAATGGGTCGAGGCATTCACGTTCAAAGCTGTCACTAAGAAAACGGTGGTGGATTTCGTGCATTCTAATATCATCTGTCGTTTTGGTATCCCAAAAACTATCATTACCAACAATGCTACGAATCTGAATAGTAACTTGATGAGGGAGGTGTGTGAATAATTTCAAATCACACAGCGCAACTCCATCCCTTACCGGCCCAAAGCCAATGGCGCCGTTGAAGCAGCAAACAAAAACATCAAGAAAATTCTCAGGAAAATGATTCAAACATCTAGGCAATGGCACGAGAAGCTGCCTTTCGCATTGTTAGGATATCGAACGACCGTACGCACGTTGGTTGTGGCTACTCCTTACCTATTGGTTTATGGCACTGAAGCCGTAATACCCGCAGAAGTTGAAATTCCTTCCCTTCGGATTATTGTCGAAGCATAAATTGAGGATGATGAATGGGTCAAAACCCGACTGGAACAATTAACTCTGATTGATGAGAAAAGGATGGCCGCAGTGTGCCACGGGCAATTGTACCAACAAAGAATGGCCCGCGCTTACAACAAGAAAGTGCGACCTAGGAACTTCGAAGTGGGGCAATTTGTTTTAAGACGTATCCTCCCGCACCACGAAGAGGTGAAAGGAAAATTTGCCCCGAACTGGAAAGGTCCATACATCATAAGGAAATTTCTACCAAAATGAGTGTTATACCTAGGGTACATCGAAGGAAATGACCCCGAAATGACTGTCAATGCAGATGCAGTCAAAAGGTACTACGTTTGATCCTCCGTGTAATATTAAATGTTCTCCGACTGAGTTGACGAAGGTTTTCATTCACGCTACCCAACCACCATTAACCCTTTTTGCAAACCCTTGAGCCGGTTACTCTTATTTGATTACCCTCTTTGGAACCCGAAAGTGTTATTTAAAAAAAAGAAAAAAAAGAAAAAAAAGAAAGAAAATCAATAGAAAACAAAATGTTTCCCTGAACTACGTTCGACTTGATTCCGAAAGGATACGTAGGCATCCTCTCCCTTGGGTTCAGTCACACCAAAATAAAATTCCACATTCCCCCAAGAGTTTAAGCTGGGGCAGATGTTATAATATGTTCGGCGATAATTTCGCCGGAGAGGTTCCAAAGTTGTAATTCAATGCAAATTCTTTTTCACCAAAATCCTGTTCAAGTCCTTCCGATCAATTGGCAAACATGTTTTGGAGGATACAAGGTTGAATATGGTACAAGAAAATGAGAGAAATAAACTGAGAGATTCTTATCAGTGAAAACCCATTCGGGCACCGTGAGGCGACGGTAAGCAGAGAAATTAAAAATGAGAGAGTCTTGTTAGTGAAAACTCACAAAGATCACAACAAGGTGAGGGTTATAAGAGAAATGAGAGAGGTTAGTTGGTGAAAACCCGCAAAGGGCTCCACTGATCGAAAAAGATAATGGGTCACTGACATGGACGCAGTACGGGGCAAGGTTTCTCAATCTCGAGGTCATAGTTGTGGTGAACTTCTGAGAGTCGAACGGTTTACACGGATCATGCATCCAGTCCAAAGGGCATTTCATGTTCATTTAAGTCCGCATGCACTCCAGATAAGTCCTTCTTTCCTTTCCACGAAAGGGACACCTTTTGTTTAAATTCATTGTCCATTCTGTCGTTTATTTTTCTTTTGAATCCCTTTCGGTCTAACTCCGTCCCGAAACTAAAGCAAATAAAGGATGGCAAGACTGATTTACAGGGCTCTCATTTGACACGGGTCAATATGCAAAAGGCACCCAGCCTCGCCAGGGGCATCGAGTCGATCTCGACTAGCCGTAGTGGCCGATCTTCAAAATAACTCTTGAAAGGAGAAGATCAAATCAAAATAACTATGAAGGAAAGTGAAGTGAAAGGTTAAGTCCAACGTGGCTAACCGTATCAGCAAGGTCTGAAAAGCCAAAATACTCCAAAATTCCCTAAGGATAAAGTTGAGGGAAAAATAAAAAATGAAGGGCTAATGAAGGCAAAGTAAAATTGGAAAGGTTAAGTCTCACGAGACTAATCGGTACGACAGAATTTGAGGGGCCAAAAATCCCCCTGATACTCCGGAAATCCAAAAGAGAAGCAAATGAAAGGCTTACAAAGACAAAATAAATTTGAAATGTTGGGTCCTACGTGACCGGTCACCACGACAAGATTTGGAAAGCTAGGGTCCCCGGGTTTAGAAATAAAACCCAATCCCCAGCAAGCAAGCAAACAATTGAGATCTTCGTCAAAGAGGCTGAGATCAAGCAGTTGAAAATCAAGGCCGTAAAACCAACCACCGTTTCAAACTAACCAATTGTTCTTTGATTGAAAATAGGAAACGGGTGCAAAAGCAACCATACAAAAAGCAGGTGCAATCAAAAGGAATTGCGCAAGAGCTAGAAGGTTCTCTGCAACATTGACTCCAAATAAAGGGAAGTTTCCTCCAAAAAATCTTTTCCCGCATGCATGAAAAAAAAAGAAAGAAGAATTGAAGTTGAAAATAACTCAAAGTAGTATGGGGCCTCCAATCCCCAACTACACCTTTTTCCGACATGGGTGTACACGTTCCCTAGTCGATGCCAATTAAGGGTATACATTCCCTAATTGATGACTCCTTTTCCAGTTAGGGGTATACATTCCTTAACTGATGCTTTTCTTTTTCAATTAAGGGTATACATTCCCTAATTGATGTTTTGCTTTTCCAGCTAAGGGTATACATTCCCTAACTGATGTTTTGCTTTTCCAGTTAAGGGTATACATTCCCTAACAGATGTTTTTCTTTTCCAATTAAGAGTATACACTCCCTAATTGATTTTCTTTCCCGACATGGGTGTACACGCTCCCTAGTCGATGCCAATTAAGGTTATACACTCCCTAATTGATGTTTCCTTTGCCAATTAAGGGTATACATTCCCTAATTGATATTTTGCTTTTCCAATCAAGGCTATACATTCCCTAACTGATGTTTTGCTTCTCCAGTTAAGGGTATACATTCCCTAACTGATGTTTTTCTTTTCCAATTAAGGGTATACATTCCCTAATTTATTTTCTTTTCCCGACATGGGTGTACACGCTCCTTAGTCGATGCCCATTAAGGGTATACATTACCTAATTGATGTTTTCTTTACCAATTAAGGGTATGCGTTCCCTAATTGATGTTTTGCTTTTCAAGTTAAGGGTATACATTCCCTAACTGATGTTTTGCTTCTCCAGTTAAGGGTATACATTCCCTAACTGATGTTTTTCTTTTCCAATTAAGGGTATACATTCCCTAATTGATGTTTTGGTTTTCCAATTAAGGGTATACATTCCTTAAATGACGCTTTACTTTTCCAGTTAAGGTATACATTCCCTAACTGATGCTTTTCTTTTCCAATTAAGGGTATACATTCCCTAATTGATGTTTTTCTTTTCCAGTTAAGGGTATACATTTCCTAACTGATGTTTTGCTCTTCCAGTTAAGGGTATACATTCCCTAGCTGATGTTTTGCTTTTCCAATTAAGGGTATACATTCCCTAATTGATGACTTCTTTTCCAATTTAGGGCATACATCCCCTAATTGACGCTTTCTTTTCCAATTAAGGGGTATACATTCCCTAATTGATTTCTTTTCCAACATAGGGTATACAATCCCTAGTTAATTTTATTTTGCAACATAGGGTCTCTAACCCCTAGTTGATCTTGATTTGAGATACAGGGTATCCACTCCCTAGTCTACAATAACTCCGGGTGCACTGCTCCCGGTTTTTCATTGCTTTCAATAATAAAGTAGCATAGATTTCTTTACAATAAGTCACGAAATTTTCCTAGTGAAAACCGGGGCAGAAAATTTCGTTAATTTGTTTTTTGATTTTGCAGATTATACTTTAGGACAATGGATTAGAGACGACCAAAAGAAGAAGTTTCTATCCAGAATAAAAAGAAAAAGAAGGGGAAGAAAACGAGAAAGCCAAACCCAAAGTACAGAAGCAGCAAAGATGCGGACTGCTCAGGACAAGATTGAAGGCGCAAGCTACGCATGTCCCGTCTTAATCCAAAGGCTGAAGAAGATTGAACCAGCACCTACAATTAACAAACATAAAGATCCAGACCAGAGTCAACAAAGGATCAAGACTCAAGACCAAGTCTTAGATAGGAATCTTATAACTAGCAGCTGATAGGTTAGGTAGTCTTTCGTTTTGTTACTTTGGTGTAATAAGGAGATCGACAGCAGTAACAACAGCAACCGCAGTGAAACCATAGTTACTCGGTAGTCCCAGCTGCCAAAACTTCCAGAACTACACTGACCTGATTCCTTTATATCCAAGGATATGTAGGCAACCTTTGAAGCAAGGTTCGGTCAAACTTTTCCAAAACGCTTCACAATGGAACATATGAATGGATAAAAGTCATTTGTTGTTGCTCACTTTGTCTTTGCTCGAAAACTCTTCGTGTTTCCAAGCAAAGAGGGGCAACTGTGAGCACGTGATTTTTACTTACCATATCATCCTATAAAAATTCCAAGAAATTAATTGATTTTATGAATTTTTGTTGATTTTTAGTGATTAATTTTGAATTAGTTGCATTTTGCATATCCATAATTCATCTTTTAAATTTTTTAAAATTGTATCACTATTATCAAGGATTTATAAAGTTATTATTTGTAATTAATTGAATTAAATAATAGACAAATGATGGTTATTTGACGTATTGTAGTTTTTAACAACTAATTACTAAAATTAATCATTTTCATCCAATAGATCACATATTTAATTAGGAGTATAAAATTAAATGTTTTATCCTTAATTAATCTATGGAGCAAGGTCAAAATTAGTTTGTTACATTTTAATTTAATTAGAATTAATATTAACTAAACTAAGGGTTTTAAAATCTTAAGATGTTTAAAAAATCGGATGGGACCATTACCCCAGGCCCAATTCCCCTCTTCTCTAACACTCACCTGCCCAGCCCAATAGCCCCCATAACCCGGTCGACCTGTTTGGATTAATGAATCAATCCTAGCCATTGATCTTCCAAGATCCAACGGCTGGGAACTAGTTAGTAGATTAGTATAAAAATGTTCCTAACACCCCTACCCCATCACTCACCAAAGTCTAACACCCCCCACCTTTCCCCCATCTCTATCCTCTCTAGAGACCAAATCCTAGCCGCCATCCTCTACCGACCGTAAATCGCCTCCGGCGGCGGAGCTTCTCCAATCAACCCCAAATTCGCACCAGATGATCCTCATCCTTCCCTCAATCACCTCCCGCTATCAATTTCCCCAAAAACCCAACCAAAATTGTCAATTTTCAGATCTAGGGGTTTGAAACCCTAATTTTCCTATGCCGACCGATTTGAAGACAACCAGTGGCTCGGACCTTCATGAGTCAATTTCTCTTGACTAGAGCAATTGATTCATGAGGGTTTGGCTCATTTTCAAACCCCGCCAAAATCCGGCCAAGGTCTGGCAACCTTCATTTTTTTCCGGCCAAGCCCCTTAAACGGTTATCTCCTCTCCTCTCTACTATTTTCTATGCTCCGTTTCAACAAAATCGTGTTTAAATAACTGATTCTTTTGATTTTGTTTTTCTGTTTTGTATTATTACTTTGCCTCTGTCTGTTCTTAAAGCTATGAATCGTTCTGTTTAGGTTCATATTTTTCTTTCTTTGTTCTCTCGTTATTCATGAATTAGTTGCGACGATTCTGTTTTTGTTTAATGATGCCCAATAATTAGCAATAATGTTTCTTGATGATCATGTCTATTTCTTAGTTGGATTCATCACTATGTGTATTATGTCTTCAATCTACTGCCTTGTATTGATTAATTAATTTGTCAATATACCATTTTACTGAGCATGTCAGCCTGTAGAATTTACTATTTTTTTCCTTAGTCATGAGTATTTATATTGATTAATTGCTTAGTGATCCATTGATCGATTAATTAGGCTAATACTTAGTTCTAAACCAGTGTATGGTCATGGTTTAACCTAGATTTATCAATACTAATTTAGTTAATAATAATTTCCTAAAATAACTTGTTTAACTAGTTTAGCCTAGGTTGATAGTCCCAAAAACAATTAACCAAGTCCTAAAGTCTGTCCAAGATAATTAATTTAGGGATAATTAACTAAAAAAAATCCTCTAACCTAGGTTTAATTATTAGTTAAGTCCCTGATTTTAGTAATTAAAGTAGACTAATCAGTTAACCTAGGTTAACTAGATTGACTTAATCAATTAACCTTTAACTAGTTTGACTCAACCATAGTTAAGAACAGCTAGTAAGGTGACTAAAGAACATAACTAGGGTTAACTAACCAAAGTTTATATAATAACCCAAGTGAGTTTAACCTTGATTACCCAATGATAAATTTAGGGACTCCAAGGGGTATATTAGGTAACTCAGTTTAGAAAATTATATTTTTAAGGTTAAAAGGGTATTTTCTAAAGAGGAAGGTTCTAGAATAGGGGAAGCTGTCCCAAAGATAAGATTGACAGCTGCCCTATGCACTATTTTGTACTATTTTCAGCTCTTGAATAAGGAATATGCCAAAGCATATCCCATCCTTGAGCTCCCTATAAATAGACTTTCTTTTTACATATTCTGGACTGGCTTTTTGAACCTTTTTGCCTGCTGAAAATCTTGATACAGAAATTTCACATACACACACATAGTAGAAATCCTATACTGAAAGAAAAC
This sequence comes from Nicotiana paniculata, assembly GCA_005239505.1. Taxonomy (NCBI): domain Eukaryota; kingdom Viridiplantae; phylum Streptophyta; class Magnoliopsida; order Solanales; family Solanaceae; genus Nicotiana; species Nicotiana paniculata. The sequence goes on from ML310260.1 coordinate 18,573, forward strand.
TCGCTTTAGGTATAGAAATATCTGAAAAAATCTGGTTTTCCTCAGTCCTGGTATTCTTGAACTTGGGTGGTAGCTGACTGGTTTTTCTGGATTTTTAAAAGTTTATCCGGTTGAAATCTATTTTTCTTGCTGGTCCTGCTTCAATTTCTGGTTTGTCAAGCTCTCACTCTCTGGGCTTCTCTACTGCTGGTCTTGTTGCCTGTTAATTGCTGTGTTGATCTCCAGTTTTTAGCATCTGACCTTTATTTGGTCAAAATTTCTATTGTTTTACTCTTCAAAAGGTATGTATTAACTCTTCTTGTTCTCAATGAAATGCTGGATTGGAATTCTCTTCTTTTACTCATTTCTTAAGCTAGATGTTCTTGATAAATAAGGCTGTTTCCTCTATTGTACGTAAATGTGGTTTTTATAGATGTTTGTTAGCATGATAATGAACCTATGAGTGTGACAAATACTGTTTTGATATTGGTATTTTTGGTTGATATATGTTGTTTATGACATGAGTAGTTAATATTCATAGTTCTGAATAATAGATTAAGCTGCACTAGGATGATTGAATCTGGCCATTTCTATGGTCAGATCCTTTCCCTAAGAATGCACAAAAATATGCTTTCAATAGAATCTCTTTGGTCAATAAACAGATTCAACAAGCAGGTCTCTAGATAGGTTAGTGTTAGCACTAGGGTAGATGCGTTTGACTTGTTGATAGTCAAATTCATCCCATAGTAGTGCATAAACACTAGTTGGCGGAAGTTTATCCCTCAAAAAGGGTAAAGGTATGTAGTTAAGAAGGACACTAGGGTGAGGAATTTTAACCCTTGAGTGGTCAAATTCATCCCCTAAAAATGCCTATATAATTAAAGTACCATATAGTTTAGAATTATGTAAATGTTAGCACTAACGTAGATGAATTTGACTCTTTGATAATCAAATTCGTCCCATAACAATGCATAAGCAGTTATTTAACTTGCTGAAATTGTCCTTTCAAACGAAGTAAAGTGGATAATCAAAGGCTCACTAGAGGAAAGAATCTAGAATCCTTCATTATGATCAGATTTATCCTCTTAAAACGCCTAAACAATCAAGTTAAGGAACTAATATGGACTGAAGGTCCCAAGTGTAAAAAATGACAAGTCCGGAGGTGAGTTGATCCTTTCATGATCACACCCACCCTGAGAAAGTGCATAAATAACTCTGCCAGGTAATATGGTTTGAGCACAAGCATTATCAGAATCAAAACTGACCTATCCATGGTCCGTTTAGTTTTGGTAGTTGCACAACACTCAATCAATTGGGGGTGTTTATAGAGTACAAAGGGAGGCACAAGTATATGGCCTTAAGGGAATTCAAGTTACGCAAATTAGTTAAAAATTTCTTTTTTTTAGTTTTTTTTCATTTTTCTGTAAAGTGTATTTAGATGGCAGTAGTTTATATTAATTTTCAGAATCATGTAATTAAAGACTAGACTGTATACATTTGAATTCTGCTTAGTATTCATATTGGTTTTTTTTTCTTTTTTTTTAAAAAAGGGGGCTGTTTTAGTAAATTTATAATCCACCTTCCTGTCTCCAAAATAGCATGACAACAGTACGAAATTGAGTGTATATTTAAGCTAGCATATATAGGATTTTATAAACATTTGCTTCTTTGAAAAATGGCGATCACAGTTTTAGTTATCATCAATATAAGGTAGAGTTAATTACGCCTAAATCATTTCGCACCTAGTAAACTTTCTGAAATCATCGTATGCAACATATTCTTTACAAATGAACTGCAATTCTGGTGACACGTGCTCATGTTGAAACTGGTAAAAGAAACTATAGATTAGTTCTAGACACAAATTCAAATGCCTAGTGTTCATTATTTGACAGCCTGCATCCTTGAAAGTCTTTTGATTTACTTGTGCTCACTTTGGCAAATTTTTGGATGCATATGAGTGTAATTTTTCCAAAACAATGATAACTGAAAATAACACTAAAAATGCAGATTCCGATTATCGTTGTTATGTGCAAACGTTCCTGTTATGCTTATCTCTAGTAATGTTAGTTCGAACAATACATATCCTTTCCTGTTAACTAGACACAATTAGGATTGGCCAAAAGAGTTGAAATAATATTGGGCTAAAATATGGCCATAGCCCAAAACATGTTATCATTAGGCTATTGAACATTATTTTAGGGAATCCTTAGGTAGAATGAATACGTTTACTTTGAAATTTGACAAAAATCGATCATTACCTCAAAATTACCTTAAACTACACTCGAGAGTGGCAACTCATGACCCCGACCCTCAACTCCAAACAATTAATAAAAATGCACATAGCAACCACGGGTGCATTTCATGTGACATGTTGTCATGTGCTCAAAAACAACAAGTGCACGCCATCGTGACTTGTTTATGATAAATCCATAAACCTCCTAATTGATCTTAAAACCAAAAATTCTCTTTCAAATACAAAACATAAAGAATAATCAAACATCGCCTCAAATAGGTACTATAAAACCGTCACGACCATAATCTTGACTACGTAATCTACACTTGGGTGTGAAAAATCATGTACCCATATTCAATTTCAAATTATAATAAAAATCACATGTTGTAATTGCATGTGCATTTCATGTGGCGCAGTTATAATGTGTCCAAAAACAAACAAGTGCACGCCATCGTGACTTGTTTCAAGATAAATCTATAAATATTAAAAGCGGCTAAAAGTGAAAAAGGCTAAAAAGCACAATAGGTTTAAAGCATGTAAATAATTAGATAATTAGGCCAAATATTAATAGTTAAGCGACCGTGCTAGAACCACGGAATTCGGGAGTTCCTAACACCTTCTCCCGGGTTAACAGAATTCCTTACTCAGATTTCTGGTCACAGGCAACTTAAAACAGAGTCTAAATTTCCTCGGTTTGGGATTCTTTTCTGAAATAAAATGGTGTCCCGGAACATCGTCAAAAATACGGGTGGCGACTCGGTAAACTAAAATAAATCCCAAATCCGAATAATGTCACTTTAATCGGAAAAACTCCCTTATTACCCTTTATTTACCGAAGGTAGTGAAAAAGGAGGTGTGACAAGCACCGTAAAATTTCGCCAAAGAATTTGAGGTTTTGTGGTGCCGAGGTAGACTTATGTGTTTGAGGACTATATAAATTCTTCGTGGCTCACAAGCTCGCCGCGGTACGGACTTTTTGGGTTGAAGAATGCACTGAGGAGTGGATGACAATTTTTGGCAGAAGAAGGCAATTCTGCAGTCTGTTTCACGACCGCGAAACAGTTTCGCGGGCCGCATAATTATCACAGAGTTGAGCAGAAAAATTATTGAATTTTGAGGGTTGTTTCGCGGTCCATAGTTCGATCACATACTTGTTTCACGGTTCGCACTTCCGTCGCAAAGTTAGGATGATGAAATTTCGTTGGGCAATTCTGCGACCCATTTTGCGGTCGCATAAGTGGTCTGCGGATTGTAGACCTGTCGCAGACCGGTCTAGTGCAGCCCGATTCCTGGCATCGTTTTTGTGGCCCATTATGCGGTCCATTCTTCGACTGCACAGCTGAGTTCGGAGGGTCCATTTTCCTATTTTTATAACCCGACCCCAATTTGATAAATAGCTTTTAGGGATTATTTTGGGACGTTTGTCTGGTGATTTTAGAGAGAGGTAAGAGCATTTTAGAGAGAGAAGGGGGAAATCTAGCATTCTAATCATCTAATCTTGCACCAATCTTCAAGAATCAAAGAAGTCAATCACTAGACCACCATCTATCCGGGTAAGTTCTTGTCCTGTACCACCCATACAAGTTATTTTAGGGTCTAAGCACATTGTGGGATTGGAATCAGGCCATGCATGTGTCCATAGCTTGTAATATGTGGGGTTAATGAACTAGTTTGTATAGGTTCTTGTTGAAATCGGTTGAGGGAGGAAGGAATTACCATTGTAGAGTTTTATAATCTATTTTGCATGCTAGGTGTTTGACATAATTCCTAAGAGAGTTACACCATATGAATCCTCCTAATTATTATCCAACTTTCGCTATCTTCCTATAGATTGTTATTGCTAGAAGTGTTGGGACATGGTAGTAACTTAAGAAAATCTCAAACAAGGTATGTTGGCTAAATTTTCTTTCTTAGAATTAAATTCCATGATATTCCCGTAAGTTTCAAGTATGGTTGGCTCAAGTTCTTAATACCTATGTTCCGGGATATCCCTTATAAACTTGGATATTCCGAATGAGCCTTATGTCGACAGTTATATGTTCAAAGTATGGATTGCGCATTAAAATGTTATGGCTTGAGTCAGCTAGTACGCCCAAATTGTGTTAGAAAAACTCGAGATGCTTACGCTCACATGCGTACCTAAAGTATTGACTGGAAGTATCTTGTTGTTGATCATCTAAAAAAATGACTTCGAAAATAGAATTGCCTAAAAGCTTGCGTACTCAATTCATGCCACAAGTGGCTATTTTACTAATGATTTCTTCATAAATATATCCAATGTGATTCTAGTTCTTACATACTGAGGTATTGAAATTGTACATTGTCATTTTTGGGAAAGAATATTTCAAGAATAAACGGTGTATTGCTTGTTTATGACTTTGATGTGTGTTTCTATTGCGGGTCGGTGTGCCCCACTCTTTGGAATGAAACCTTTTGTGTTTAAAGTTTCATTTACTACTGAATTTTTGGTTTATGATTTTCGAAATATTCGATATGTTGATGTTTGATGTTGATCCTTGAAAATAAAGAATCTTGTGAATGGCCAAAAGAGCCAAGGAAATAACGCTATTGTGAGTAATTGAAATCACCAGTGAAGATCTACACAATGTGAAAGTTGATGAGGTGAATACATTTATACTTTTGTTTCTTGGTGTGCTAAACAAAAATGTTTTTGGGAGTATCATTAGCGAACCGAGGAAGGGCAGGTCATAAGGCCCACACCTGAAACTACGCGTGCCAGTGTAGGGGTAGATTGTGGTTGTTCCCCTTATTTGGGGTGAGATGGAAATACTGGTGCAATTGTGATTATTCCCCTTTATTGGGATGAAAATGATAATAGTTGTGAATTAAAAAGTCAACCCACATGGAATATGTCGGAAGGCGGCCTAGCTGATCGAGTGGAGATCAGACGCCATGTTGCGCACATGGTGGTACTACTCTTGGTGACACCTTTCTTTCGCATCACATGTGAAACCACATTTTTCGTGGGGATATGGCCTAGTCGATCGTGTGTGATCGGACTCCGTGCTAAAAAAACAGTGGTATATCAGTGCTAATGATCTCCCAATTAAAAATATATATTATTTTCTTATTCTGAAAAGTGTTGTGTATCAATTGGCATTTGAATATTGTTGATTGTGACTTGGTGTCTCCATGGTTTTCCCTTTCTCACTTGGACAATTCTATTTTGAAAGAGGACATTTAGCCATACATACTAGTGCTATTCAACGGTACTACCGTCCTTTTTGCGGGGGCGCTGCATCTTTAATAGATGCAGGTGATTCCATAGCAGGCGACATTGATCAGTGATATCGGTACACTCTCTTTTCAGCTGACTTGGTAAGCCCCTCTTCATTTTGGGGTCATGTATATTTTGTTTCCCTTATATTGTGTTTGAGGTATAGCCGAGGCCTTGTTGCCGACATTTCCATATTACTCTTCTGTTTTACTTCAAGTCTCCGTAGACAGGTTGTAGGTGGTGTTTGATGTTGGGAATTGAACTAGAAACATTGATACTTGGCAAGCATGTTTTTCATTATATCTATAAACTTGTAATATTTTGGAAATTATGAATGAAGCTTCTAACGGAAATGAAATGGGAGTGTTAATAAAATCTTATCAGTGTTTGATTAATGGAGTACATCACCTCTTTAATTATGGATGAGTTTGGGTAGAAGGAAATCTAACAGGCTTGCTCGGCTGGGTTCACTCGATTGAGCGCCAGTCACGCTCCCGGAGTTTAGGGTGTGACAAAATATCGAACCGTTACATGTAAAAAATATATTTATATATTATGTTTAAAAATAATAAAGCATTAACTTTTCCTTGGGCATTGAAATTATGAATGCGGTTACAACCCAACCAGTAAGTAAACTCAAAATCCTAATTTTCAGACATATTATGCTACTTGTGTTGAAACAAAATTATTTCAAGCATGTTCACTAGCAAGATACAAGGTATTCTAGTGATTATGAGTAGCAAAATATAATGTATTGAATATGTTTCCATTCTTATGTGTTTACCCCTAAAATGGATAACAATTGGATTTGCACGTGGTCTTAAGGATACGTGGATTGATTCAACACAAGTAATCAAGAATGTTATATAAATGAATTAAAGATAAATAATTAACCAAACTAGTTATGATGTCAAGGCCGGGCTCAGATTTAAGCTGAACAATAATTTTGTCCTAATCGGGCTCTCTATTCGAAGCCAAATGTATATAAAGAACAGTGATTAAAATAAGAACTTTTCAAGAGATAGAAAGTAAAGAAATAAGTTTCTATTGCCTTGATATGCGTGTTACAATGTGTTTATTGAATAAAAAGACTCCCCTTTATATAGTAAGAGAGTTATATCCCTAGTACAATTCTAAAAAAGGTTAAAATCCTCCTTGCTCGACAATTACTGATTTACAACCAACATCGGGCGAGATCCGCGCCATGATATCCGGTTAGGTGCGGATATCACAACCCTCTGTTAGTCGTGAACAACCGTTTGTAATGCTTTCCGAGGTCTTGGAGCTCCTTCTGGGTTTAGAGAGTGTTGTTTTGTCAGGCCAGGTGGCGAGTACCCTGTTCCAGCCTTGATTAAAGAGTTCCCAGATTCGATCTCGATCTCATACATTCATACTCTTACTTTGTTTGACTTACTGGGAAGTCGTGGTGTGCGTTAACCCTGAGTTCACCCGTATATAGATAGTCCCCTCATTTTTCAGAGTGTAGGTTTTCCAAATCAATGGTAAACGATAGATAAACTCAGGCTCCTTCCTTCGTACGTTACAACCGAAATGATGAATAGGCCAAAACGTCCCATCAGTTGCGTCGTTCTGACATCAAACACGTGTCGATCATCGGCTAGTCGCCTCCGATTGTGAAACACTGCATATTGATTTAATTTCCTCTTATAAAATCTTTGACCTTTTGTACATTTTCTACTTTTCGATCCTAGCTTTTACCTTCGAATTCTCTATGGGCTATCAACTCTTTCAAATCTTCATATCTTCATCTTTGTTCTTCAAATCATCATAATTGTTTTGAGGTTTCTACCCAGATCTTCATCCTACCATCAAACCTTCATACTCTTTTATTCAACCTTTATATTTGTTCCTTCAAACCTTCATACTTTTACTTCAAATATTCATACTTTCCAGATCACGATGGCTAGGACTTCCAAATTAGTTGCTCAGCAGGCTGCCTCTTCATCTTCCCACCCGGTCATATTTGCGGTAGCTGTTCCCGAGCTGGCTGCTCTTGTGGCGGCTACTCCCGAGGTGACTACTCCAAAAGTGACACTAGAGCCCCCTATGAAAAGCTATATACCCGGGGGCTATTCAATCGGGGGCGGATTCAAGGTCGAGAAGGCCTCAGCCAAACAAGACCGAGGTGAAGGAGCATGGAGATACATATGCTCCATTACCGGAGATACCTTTCCCATTGTCCGAGAGGACTGAAAATGGGAAGGAAAGGACGTGGTAGTCCTCGAGCCTAAGGATGATATCACTACCCATGTGGAGTGGTATCTAAGTGTTTACACTTACCCATTCACGCTGGACCCGGTAGACCCAGTAGTTTTGGCCTTTTGTAAGAGGTACGGGGTGTGCCTCGGGAAAATCCACCTGTCTCTTTGGAGGATCGTGATCCTCTTATGTTATTTTGTGAACAATACTGAATGTCCTCGGTTTACCCTCGACCACCTACTACATCTGTACAGTCCGTGAATTTTCCTAGGGGGACTAATCAAGCTCATTCGTCAGGTCAGAAAGGCTCCCTTTTTGAGCATCGACGAGGATCGATACTGAGGCTAGCAGAGGCGTTTTGTTTGGGTAAAAACTGAAAATATGATCCATCCCAAAATCCTCCCATTTTCCAAGAAGTGGAATGCATCTCGTAAATATAGTCTTTCTTTGAGTGTCAATTTTCCTTTATTTCCTTTCTCATAATCAGTATTTGTCGTTGTGCAGCTGTTGCGTGGGTTCCCAATGTGGTCCCCTAGCTCAAGGAGTGGATCGAAGAAGTATGCAAGCAAATGTCATAATTCTAGTGCGCATGGCACAAACTTTCGAAGGGCAGATAGGGCGTACATTCTCATGGTAAGGCTCTCCTGTGAATAGTTACTATTATACTCTAAACTTACATAATGCTGACCTTTTCCCTTTCCTTCACAAATTTGCCTAAGACCACCGAACTTAGTCTGCTGGAAGGGGACGAGTACTCATCCTTATCCGTTGATCCCTCAATTACGGGACAAGAATAAGAGGAAAAAAAAGTCCCCCGGTTCCCCAGGTTCCGAGATGAAGCCAAAAAAGAGGGCGCTTCCCGGGATCGTAAGCTAAAGAAGAATACTAAATCTTGGGTACCGGATTCTAACTCGCTTTGCTGGCTTAGGGATGAGTCTGAAGAAGATGACATCGTTATTTCTCATGGATCGAATCCTGCCGGGGAGCTGGTGAAAATCGAGGAAATGAGCCACGAGGCTGATCCCCTTCCGACTCGAGAGGCCGAAGGGAGACGAGGACTGTGACCTCCCAAAAATCCATTTCTGTTCTGAAAAAGGCGACCGATGTAATAGACATCATTGAGACGCCCTCCTATACCGAGCCCATGCTGGAAGAGGCCTAATAGGGCAAGGAAAAGTCAAGCGAAAGGGTTCACGGTGCAGATGACCCTCTCTACTCCTTCTTTGATGGCGTGGACATGTCCTCTTTGGAAGATTTTTTCCAGGTTGGGTGACTTGGAGATCCCGAAGAAGGAATTTTCCTTGGAAGCTGGTAGGCCGAGTTCAAGCCCAAAACTGGTGAAGTAGTTTCCCGTACCGAGTGTGGACCCGGCTGCAAGAGAACAACCATTCTTATGATCTCGGAGGATGCTTAGGTTCTATCCGCTCCAGTGGGCGTAGCCAGCTACCTCCAATGCCTGGTGACCAAGTAGGACCAGGCAAAAATGAAAGAGGTGGGTGTGTCAAGTCTCTTCAACGAGGTGCAACAAGCACTGAACCATGTAAGGCATCAACACTTTTACACTCCCATGTGAATTTTGCTTAAGTGTTGATGTCTCTTACTGCTTTCGTTGTTTTTTCAAGCCTCGGTGTTTCACCATGAGAGCTTCCTCCAGTATCGCCTGGAAATCAGCCAGCTTGAGTTTGAGATCAAAGAGCTGGTTCAGAAGAAAGACATATACAAGTTTCTCAGTGAGCAACAGGATGGGGCCGTCAAGAACCTTCAGGCCGAGCTGGAAAGGGCTCAAAAGGAAGCTTCAACCCTGAAGCGGGAACATACCGACCTAGTTGAAAAGTTAAAGGTCTTTGAAGCTAAAAATGAGGAGCTAGTCTTGGTGACTAAAAACAAAACCTCGTAGGCCCAACAGAAGATCGACCAGCTCCTAGCCGAGATGAACGAGGTCCAGGTTATGGCCCACAGGTGGAAAAGCAAAATGGATCTACTGGCTTCGGAGAAGGAAACCACTAAGGCAGAGCTAGCATTGGTTGAGAACTAACTCCGGGTGGCGAAGGACAAAGCTGAAAAATGGTCTCAACTGAGTGATGATCTCTGAGCACAACTGAGCTCGACCGTCACAGAACGGGATGACCTTTGTAGAGACTATGAGGTTGTGAATTCCAAATTGGACACAAACTCCATCAATGATGAAGAAATGGTTCCCAACACAAGGACGGTATGGATGCAGCCGTGACCTGCCTGAAGGCAAAGGCCGAATATATGAAGCGAGTGTCCCTAAGAGATACCCTCGAAGATATTTGCGCCCGAGGTTTTGACCTGTTGGCTGAGATCAAGGAAGACATAAAGATCGAGGCCGAGGCGAATGAGATTTATGAGCCTAAATATTCCTATGGATCCAAGGGTTCCAAAGGCTCTGACAATTCTGGCAACGAGTCGGGCTCCGGTGAAGTCCAAGCGTGGATGCCCTTGAGGCCGTTTTTATTGGGCATTTGTAAATATTGTTCTGAATACCGATGAAAATTACCCATTATGGTAGGAATGTGTCTTACTTTTCCAGCATCATTTCATAATTTCTATTTATGCTGTGTTTTTAATACCTTAGCATCTAATCAAATCTAGTCATGGAGCGTTCGTTTTTCAGAGGTCCGAATGAAGCCCGTCCTCGATATAACTTTTATGCTCGAGTCTTTGAAATCCCGGCATGATCGGAAGTTTTTTCAAGATGCTTAAGTGATTTTAGATGATGCTTTTTCCGAGGGTAACCTTTTAGCAGGTTTCGAGTTCTTATAAAGGCATTAATTTTTGATTACGGGCATCAGATGTCTCTGAGCCATTTTTAGGGTGGCCGTACCTTTTTTATTTGGGCACTACCTAATTGGTTTGGTGCCTCTGAGATTTGGTAGCCCGGGTTATTCGAACTTTCTTCGGATGACAGTCCGTGAATAAGGGTAGCCTTTGGGCTCGATAGTCCCGAGTAGGGGTAGCCCGTGGGCTCTTAGGATCTGGAATTTGAGAGGCAAGAAAGTGTGTAATAGCAAGGAAATACTTTCTTTCATTTCTTAGTGTGTAAGGTACATGATCGAAAGCGCATAAAAAGTTGTATCACGACTAGAGGGGACGGCGTGAGCACGGTTCATATGACTGTTTTGCCCTTACAGTGCATCCTAACCACCAATTCTTAGCTTCTACTAAACAAAGTTTTTCCTTTTTCCTTGCAAAAAAGCTTAACCTGAGGGTAATGGCCCCCCAGTATTCGAGGTCGAGCTTGAGAGGGCTCAGATAATCTTGACATGAAGCGAATGATCATTGACCCTAGTTTGAGATTGGTCTTCGAATCTAGGTTAGCATATTCTACTATTGCCTCGTTAAAAACCTTGCCGAAAAACCCATTTTTGGAACAAAACTGGTTCAAGGGAAAAAGAGTGCACCACGTGCTTTCAGACCTAATAGCCATATCCATCCTTGGTCATTGCCTGCAAATGTTTGTCCGATTCATAATATGATTAAATAGAAATTTAGATCGTACCTTAGCAGTGGTACCGCTTTAATTATGTCACGTTCCAGTTGTTCGGTAATTGCACACTATTTCCTACTTCGAGTTTATATGAGCCTTTGCTGGTAATTCTGACGATTCGATATGGTCCTTCCCAATTCTATCCTAGCTTCCCCTCATTCGGGTTCCGGGTGTGTAATGTTACTTTCCTCAACACCAAGTCCCTGGTTTTGAAGTGTCGGAGGTTGGCTCTTCGATTGTAGTATCTTTCTATCTGCTATTTCTGGGCGGCTACCGGACTAGGGCGGCCTTACACCTTTCATCCAATAGTTCCAGACTCGTGATCATAGCCTTGCCATTTGACTCTTCGGTCGTATATTGCAATCTGGAGCTTGTTTTTCTGCCTTCCACTGGTATTAAGGCTTCAACTCTATAGACCAACGAAAATGGAGTGGCCCCGATAATATACTTCGATGTCGTACAATATGCCCACAGGACATCGGGCACGATTTCCTTCCATTTCCCTTTGGCATCGGTCAACCTCTTTTTAGGTTGAAGTATGGTCTTTTTTGTTGATTCCACCTATCCGTTCCCAATAAGGTGGTAGGTGTTGATACTATGTTCTTAATCTTTTAATCTTCCAAAAATTTATTTACCTTGCTGCCGATGAATTGTTTATCATTATCGTACACGACCTCGGCCGGTATCCCAAATCGACATATTATGTGTTCCTAGATGAAGTCAATGACTTATTTATCCCAGACCTTTTCGAATGCATGAGCCTTGACCCATTTGGAAAAATAATCGGTCATGAATAGTATGAATTAAGCTTTACTGGGTGCCCACGGTACGAGACCGATGATGTCCATTCCCCACTTCATAAACGACCATGGGGACATGACTGAATGTAGCAACTCTACCGGTTGATGGATCATCGGTGCGTTTCTATGGTAATCATCACATTTTCCTACGAAGTCCTCCGCATCTTTCTCCATTTTGGTTAAATAATAGCGATCCCTAATTATTTTCCGCACCAAAGATTCTGTCCCCAAATGGTCTCCGCATGTGCCTTCATGAACTTCTCTTAAGGCGTATTTAGTATCTCCTGGTCCCAAGCATCTGGCTAACGGGCCATCGAACGTTCTCCTGAACAATACCCTTTCGACCAAGGTAAATCTGGTAGCGTTAGTACGCAGGGCTCTCATTTCTTTGGGATCTGAGGGAAATTTCCCAGTCTTCAAGTAGTCTATGTACTTGTTCCTCCAATCCTAGGTTAAACTTGTTGAGTTTACTTCGGGGTGGACTTATTCTATCACCGAATTCATGAGATGTACGACTTTTCCCAAATTGAATTCATCTTCATCAACCGATGACCCCAAGTTAGGCAGAGCATCGTCCTCGCTGTTATGATCTCGGGGCATGTGCTGTAGGGTCCATTCCTTGAAGTGATCAATTGTTATGTGTAACTTGTCCAAATACCTTCGCATTCGTTTCTCTTTCACTTCGAAAGTCAAATTGACTTGATTTACCACGATTAGGGAATCACACTTAGCTTTGATCACCTCGTTCCTCATACTCGGACTCATTGTTAGTCAATTTCACAATTCTAATAGACTGCCTAACAACATTCCCTGTAGGTGGTTTCAGCATGATGCCGAGTCCGGATCCCTTTGCGTTCGAGGCACCGTCCATAAAAATGGTCCAAATCCCTAAGGTAGTTCACGAGGTGAAAAATATTTCCCTTTCGACTTCGGGAATTCAGGCCAGCGTAAAATCGACCATTAAGTCTGCCAAAAATTTGAGATTTTATGGCGATTCGGGGTCGATACTCGATATTGTACCCACTGATTTCGATGGCCCATTTGGCCAACTGGCCTAAGAGCTCAAGTTTGTGCATGATGTTCCTCAGTGGGTAAGAAGTTACGAAACATATGGGGTGGCATTGAATGTACGATTTTAACTTTCTGGAGGCGCTTAGCAAAACGAGCACCAAATTTTCCAGGTGAGGATACCTTATTTCGGCCTCACCTAGAGTTCTACTGACATAGTAAATAGTGTTGATACCCAATTTTTCCTCAAATTATTCTAAAATTTGCATATATATCTGAAAATCAGTCTTTATAATAACTGATATTTTTCCGTAATTTTTCATATTTTTATTAAATTGTTTTCCAATTTATTCAGTATTTCTATATTCAATAATTATTCATAGACTGTATTATAAATGATTTCAAAATATTTCCCAGCTTAATATATCATTTTCAATCCTATTAGGATTAATCATTTCACAAATTAGCCAAATTGGCATTATTTGGCTATAATTACAACAATTTTGCAATTATAGCCTAATTGTACATTTTATGCCATTTTAATTCAATAGTTATTCATTTTATATTTTCTATATTAATTAGTTACCTTAATTTCACCTATTTAGCCTTAATTTCATTTTATATGATTATTAGCTATTGTTATTAATTATTTATCTAATTTTAATGGGTATTTAACATACAACTATTCTTTATTTAAAATCCAGCCTAATTAATCCGGACCCATAACCCAATTAATTAATGCTATAACCTAGACCAAACCTAAAATCCTACCTAGCCCAATCCCTCACTCAATCTGAATTGTTGATTAATTCAAATCAACGGTCCAGATCCCCCTTACCATAATTAACCTAAGACTACCCCACGATCTCTCGTTCTCTCCGTCTCACTTCTGAGCCGTCTCTCTCAACTCTCTCTCGTTCCTTCAACTCCCTCCAGTAGACCTGGTCCTTCTCCGGCCATCGTCTTGCCGGAATCTATGGCGATTCAACTACCTACCAGCTTTATGGCTCCTCCCTTGAACGTGTGTCACTGTTTTGAGGCCTTCATGTGAACCAGAGGCAGTCCGCTCACCATCTCCGGTCTCATGTCATCTTTCCAGCTACCAATGGCCGTCAGAGTAAGATCTTTACACTTTCCGGTTAAAACCGGCAGTTTCGAGTTATTCTCTTCTACTTTCTGGGCTGTCTTTGGAAACCCTAAATTTAAACTTCCCTATCCTTTTATATCTGTCACAGATCTATACGTATTCTGAGGTTTTTCCATGTTTTCCTCAAAGATCTTCTTGTTTTCTGAAACGACTCTTCATTTCTCAAAACTAGGGTTTCAAGATTCTTTTTAAAACAGTTCCTCCTCTAGTTTCTTAGTATTATTTTTGTGATTTTATTGTGTTTAAACATTACTTGAGCCGTTCTCTTTTTGTTTGATTCATTTTGATAAAAAAGTACCAAATTTCTTGGTTCAATATGCGAATTTGAGTATATTTTGCAACGTTGTTTACCTATTCTAGCATGACTACCTTGCTTGTGTATATACTCTATGTGTTTTTGTGATTTCTTTCTCTATAATTACTGATTAGGGTTTTTGATTCTTTGTTGCCTCTGCCTAGACTATGATTATCTATGGATTCCTTTAATTATCTGCTATTTTCTGATATGTATCCCTAATTTCGTGATTAGGGTTTCTTATTTTTCCTTAATATGTGTTACTACAGTATAATTTTATTATTTTTGAATCTTTGAATAAGTATGATTAGTGCTTTAATGATTTTACACCATATTGATTGCCTGATTTTCGACTATTTCCTTAAAATGGTGGTATTTTTCTTTGAGTAACATTAATTTCCTGTGATTGATTTCCTTTAATTGATTTCATGTGATAATATTTTTTACGACCTTTAGTTACTTCTTGCCTTATTGCATGACTGATTTCACTATCAATTGATTCTTACAATAGTGTTTTAATTAAAACCTTATGAACCTGACCCCAATTTCCTACTATGTGCTTACTATGTTCGAAATCTTTCCTTATTTGTTATACACGATTTCTTTCCTTACTTGTTACCTGTTCTGACCGTTTGAAATTTAACTCTCTTATTTAGGGGAGTACTAGTACTGATTTTGCAACTAATTGATTCTTTGAGTTCCATAATTACTGGGCAGTCTAATTATTACCTTTTTTTCACCTAGTTTCAATATATATATATATATATATATATATATATATATATATATATATATATATATATATATATATATATATATATATATATATATATATATATACACTCTATTCATTCCATGGTACACACACGAATTGATCTGTTCAAATCTCTCTCTCACAATTAAAAAAAAAGAAACTCTCTGCTCTCTCTCTCTTTTATGTGCTAGTTACTGCTATTCTAAGTTAGCGAGCTGCAAGTCAAGGCTAACCATTGTGCATCTCCTACTTCCTCTTTGTGTTACTGCTTTCTTCACTTTACTGGTATGTTCTAATTTAGATTTCAGTCCTCAAACCAACATGTTTCTATTACTGTTATAATTCAGTATGCTTCTAATTTCTTTTACTTATTATTCAACATGTATCTAGGATCCTGAACTCCATTCACATGTTGAGTTAGGCTTTACTTGTTTATGACCGACATGTTTCTGTATACTTAGAACCTGCTTCTTACGTGAATCTCCATGCCTATGACTGGTACATTAGTTTAATCATGGTCTTAAGTGTTTTGGTGTTAATCTAACCTAGTACTTTACTGTACCCCTAATCCTCTGAACACTTAGGAGCTTCTGATTGCATGCCTATATATGTGTCTGCCTGCTACATGTTTGCCCTCACATGCTCTGTATTTGTCCCTCCAATCCTATTACCCCTGTTTGTTATTGTTGGACTATCCTTGGTCCTTTGTGTGATGTTGAACTTCTATTCCAATCAAATTTCCCACTTCAAAACTGTTTTCTTACTTATCCTTTCCCAAAACTGTTTTCTTACTTAAACCCTTTTAAAAAATAAAAAAAGCATTCTCACATATACTCTTAAAAATCTAGGTTCTGCCCCTTTTGTGTGAGCATTGCCTTGGGACCCTTGAGCTCCCTCTGAACTTTGACACACAGAGGCTATCCATTCCACACTGCACATACTCTATTTTGGCTATGAAATCTGGGTGTGAGCACTGCCCGGGAGCCCTTGAGGTCCTTAGGGAACTCTAACACACCCGAATTATGAGAAGGTTGTGAAATAATACTTGGCATTGAGGACTTGGAGACTTGAGACTATTATGTAGGCTCCCTATAGTTAACTTCTTATTTTCCTTCTATTCCAGTTGTGTAATTCGTATTTAATGGCCTGTAATAATCAATTGTAAGAAACTCTGGGGTCGGATAGTAAAATGGGTAGTTGATATGCATGATGTAGTATAATTAAGGGTAGAGACCATGTTTCTAGTTTTATTATCTCTCTATGCACAATAGCAGCCATGTTTAGGTGCACCATGCCATGCATTAGATATCATGATACTTAGGATGTATGTGTATTCAGCATCTCATCTACGCTTAGAAATCCTGCCTATAGGATAAACAGTAAAATAAGTTGCTATTACGTGATTCTGCCCATGTTTATAAATTTCACTAGAAGTACTGTCTTAGGATAAATAAGCTGTAATCATGTCTCATCATGCTATGCACGTAGAGATCCTGTTTTAGGTAAACAACGATTAAAATCTGTCACCTATGCTATTCCTGAAATTGTGCATAATGCTATGATTCTTTGTGCATTTTGAAATCCTGTTTAAGTTATTACGCATCATGCTGCATTAGATATCATGCTATAGGATCGTATTTATTTAACTGCATTTAGTCTAAACATAGAACAATCCCCTGTTCTCAGCAACTGGTAATTAGTCTTTATAAATCTTTACACCTAGAATCGCATGTTATTAGCTATATACAACCTAGAGTCATTAACAAATCTGAATAACTGTTGCATGTTATCCAACACTTAGGCAAGCCATAGGTAATTAACTTTAAAAAGATAAAATCAGAACTGTCTTTGTGATCATGTCTAACGGTCAGCATGCTTCAAACCAGTAGGCAAGCCTGATTAAGACTCACTCTCTGTGTTATGCAATAATCTGTCTTTGTGTTATCACCTAGATACCATGCTTTAGGATTCTGAATTAATATGGACCTTAATTGTGTATGAGACATGCTGCTTATGTGTACCGTGTATGGAGGAATATCTGAGCCTTTATCTGTTTTCTATGCCTTCCTTTATCTACAGTCCTACTTGTTTTGTTATCTGTCGCTGATGTGTGGCTAGAATTCGTGATTTTAAGCATTATTTACCTCGCATTTTATGTACT
>ML310261.1:0-22964 GCA_005239505.1 Nicotiana paniculata
TAGGAAAAATAACGATTGAAGGAAAATTGACACTAACAACTTTAGGAGCATTTAAATGGTGCGGAAATTAGGTATTCACAATACTAATTTTATTCAATTCCGATAACATTTGGTCATTCAAATCATGCATTTTCATTTTTGAAGTTTTCTTTCAACACCCACAATCCCCTCAACCCAAAACACCATTTAAATGAAAAAAACAAGAACCAATTCATGAAATATATTTAATTCTAGTGGAAGAACACTTACCCATTCGATTTTTGTGAAAATCCCACAAGGAATCGCCCAAAACCGAGTTCTAGAAGTCAAAATATGTTTAAAATGGTGAAACTCCCGATTTTGGAAACTTATAATATGCCCAGGTTTTTAAAGCATCGTGATCGCGTGAAATTGTTTGCGATCGCGTAGAGGAAAAAATATCACAGGTCAAAAAGGCTCTACGCTATCACGAAATAGCTTATGCGATTGCGTATAAGGAGCAAGCTGGCTTCCGCGATCACGGATGGATTCCTACGAACGCGTAGAAGAAAAACTGGGCATTTCAAATTTACACTATGCGATCGCGTCTAAGGCTATGCGATCTCATAGAAGGAGGGACAGCAGACATAACAATAGGAAAAAATAGATTTTTTTTTCTAAGTTTCAACACCCCAACGCCTATGCGAACACCCGAGCCCTCATGGCTCAAAACTATATATGGACACAACCTCTACAACATCCTACGAACTTATTCGAGTAATTATACCACCAAAATGACATAAAAAACGACGAATTAAACCCCATTTTTGATCTGAATCTCGCCAAACGAAGTCCTTTTATTTCCAATTTCACAGATAACGCATATAAAACATGCTTAACTTGTTCCTGGCTTCGGAATCAAGAAACGGTCCCGATACCACAGGTTTCACCTCAAATTTCATTTTAAAAAACCTTTATATTTTTCAGAAAATAATTTTCTTTAAAAATTCATTTCTCAGACATGGTACCTCGGAATTCGATTTTGGTCATACGCCCAAGTTCCATATTTTTCTACAGACCCTCCGGGACCGTTCAATCAGAGTCTGGGTCTGTTTACCAAAATCGTTGACTGAAGTCTACTTTATTCAAATTTTCAATACAAAATTATCATTTTAATCAATTTTTCACATAAAGGCCCGGGCTGCGCACACAAATCGAGGTGAGATAGAAGGAGGTTTTCTCGACATCAGAACACAGAATTAGCTAGAAATATACGGGATGACCTTTTGGGTCATCACAAGTTTCTAGCCGGAGATGGGAGGATCTTACTCAGATGGCCTTGGACGACCTGAAGACGGCATGAAAGCCATGTGAAGTGACCACGGACCCCTAGGGTGGATGAATAACCAACCAGTCCCTTGAGGACCTCAGGGATGCAAGAATCGAGCCATAGAGAGGAGCCATAGAGGCTAGGGGGTAGGGAACCATCATTGTTATCGGCGAACTAGAGAATGGCGAGGGATTTAGGGTTTGATGCAGAGAGGATTTGAGAGAGAAGGGGAAGGGGGTGACAACGGATAGCAGGTGAGGGAAATAAGAGAACTGAGGGTTTTGGAGGGATGTCGTTTGGATTAATTATAGAAAGGGTAAATCCGGACCGTTGATATGTGTGATCAACGGTCAGGATTTATGGCGTATTGGGTTGGGTGGACTTAGTTGTTGGGACTGGGATATTTGGGACAATTAATTGGGTTGGGATCAGATTGATTTAGGCTATAATTGAAAATAAAAGTGGCTAGTTATTAAATACCTAATTAAATAAAACAATTTATAAAATAGATGTTACTTATAAGAAATGAATTTTATGCGTAGAAAATAATTAAGAATGATTACTTCGTATTTAAAATACAAATGATTAATTTCTGGATAAAAGATAGTATAAAATCGTATGATTGGGCTATAATTGCAAAGTTATTGCAATATAGCCAAAAGGTGCCAATTTGGCTAATTATGAAATAATTTGGTCTTAATAGGACCACAATAATTAACGAAACCCAGAAATGATTTTGAAATAATTTTGTACTGCAATTTCATAATTATTTATTGGTAATAAAATGCTAGATAGATTAATATAAATATAGGAAAATTATGGAAAACAATTACTATTGACACATGATTTTCGAGCTATATATGCAAATTTGATATATTTTAAGGATAAATTAGGTATCAACAGCTGCCACTCTTTACCCGAAAGGATGAAAGAGTTTGTCGGGTAAAGACATGATGGCCGATTTTGACCGAGCGAAACGGTTTGGGGAGATTTAGGCCGCACCCTAGTTTCTGAGCTGCCTACATATCCCTAGTTTTACAGGAATCAGGCCGTATGTAGTTCTGGATGCATCGGTGAAGCATACCGATGAAGTTATCACAATATGGACACAACCTTTAGGGATGAGCGAATGAACGGTTTGCGGGATATCGAGTTTGATATGGTTGGCAAGACTGGAGCGGGATTCCTCCTACTGGGGTAGCCGATGCTCGCCTAGTTACCTGCAAATACAAGAAATACAGGCATATACTATGCATAAATTTAAACATGATGCAAGTTCCCGTTGGACTATGAAAACTGTCTTTCGACGGTTAGCGATGACGTCCTTAGACCATGATGTTCTGGGCCATGAATTTCTTAATGAGATTCGCAGACCATGGAATGATGTTCTCGAGCCATGAAGATGGTGCCTCCGAACTATGATGCCTTTGAATAATGTTGTGCAAATTAGGAGAGATCCTCAGGCCATGACATGGTGTCTTCCGGCTATAAGGATGATGTCGTTAGACTATAATGCCTTTGGACAGATTGGCGATATTTCAGCCCATGAGATGCAATAATATGATGTTGTCAAAATAGAGCTTAGCCTTGTAAATTGAAAGGCACAACTTAGCCCGAAAGAGAAGCGAAGTGAATAATTCTCGAGAGACAGCGCTTAGTCTCAGGGAAAAGGTAAATAGGAGGCAGAGCTTAGCCTCATGCAGATAGGAAGACAGCGATTAGCCTTATGCAAATGGGAGGCAGATGATTAGCCTTATACAAATGGGAGGTAGAGCTTAAACTCGTGCAAAAATGGAGACAAAGCTTAGTCTCATGCAAATGAAGGCAAAGCTTACCTTTATGCAGACGGAAGGCAGATGATTAGCCTTATTCAAATAGGAACAAACAACAAATGCTAGTAGAATTTCTTAGTTGGTAATAGGTTGTGGTATTGCGATTGTTGCGAGAACTGTTATGTTCGCTCTTTTGTGTTGATAGTAAACTTTGCATTTGCGACTATGTTGAAGTTTGTGACTTCGAAACCTATTTGGTTTTTATTCCTGCATCCAAAGAAAAATTAAGAGATCTGTAGGTGGGGAAGGTTGGTTCGTATCTCCGCTTGCTTTACTTGCTTCGGTCTGCTTGGTCTGATGATTTTGTTTGTGTCATCGGGATAGCGTTTGGCTAAACAGAGCTATATTTTGAAAATGTATGCATGATTTTGCAAAGACATAATATAAAATATATTTTTAAGAAATTTAAATTAACCGACAACTGTGACACGGTTCCACACGTTGCAACCTTTCATGCTACGGAATTTTGAGGGTCCTCCTCAAAATTCTGCCCCAGTTAGATGGTTGACGATTCTGAACGTTGTACATGCTGCGATTGGCTAAACTTGCTTCGAAATTTTGAGGGTCCTCCTCGATCTTCTGCCCCAGTTTCCAATTGCGGGGGAATAGAGATTTTTATTGAATTATGACCGAACACATAGGGCTGCCTACGTATCCCCTCTTAAACGGGAATCAGGTCAGGCGTAGTTCAATTTACATCCTTGAATAAAAGCATAGAGTTACACATAGTAGCGCTTGACTCCATCTGAATTGATTGGTTTTGGCCAAACTTCTCCGTCCATTTCTGCAAGTATGAGCGCTCATCCTATCAATACTCGGTGAACCACATAAGGACCTTGCCAGTTGGGAGAAAATTTCCCTTTGGCTTCGTCTTGATATGGGAAGATCTTTAACACCAACTGCTCTAGTGTGAACTGTCTTGGCTTGACTCTCTTGTTGAAGGCTTTGGATATTGTATTCTGATAAAGTTGACCATGACATATTGCATTCATCATTTTCCCATCTATGAGGGCCAACTACTCGTAGCGGCCTTTTATACATTCCGTGTCGCTGAGCTCAGCTTCTTGCATGATTCTTAAGGAAGGGATCTCCACTTCGGCAGGGATAAAAACTTTCGTACCATAAACCAGTAAATAAGGAGTTGCCCTGGCTGCTGTGCGGACTGTGGTGCGGTATCCTAGTAAGGCGAATGATAATTTTTCATGCCACTATTTGTGCTTTTCTATCATCTTTCTCAATATATTTTTGATGTTCTTGTTGGAGGCTTTCATAGTTCCATTCATATGTGGTCTATTGGCTATGGAATTATTGTGCTTGACTTTGAAATTCTCTCACATGGCTTTCATCAGAACCCCGAACTGACAAATGATACGGTCACGGACAAAGTCTGCCACAACTTTCTTAGTCATTGCTTCGTATGATGCCGCTTCGACCCATTTGGTGAAGTAATCAATAGCTACTACGATAAACCTGTGTCCATTTGAGGCTGTGGGCTCGATTGGTCCAATAATGTCCATTCCCCAGGCGACAAACGGGCAAGGTGAACCTGTTGCATTGAGCTCATTTGGGGGGTACATTTATCATATCTGCAAGTACCTGACATCGATAGCATTTCCGGACATATTGGATGCAGTCCGTTTCCGTGGTAGTCCAGAAGTAACCGGCTCTGAGTATTTTATTTGCTAAGACAATACCATTCATGTGTGGGCCACAGGTCCCAGCATGTATCTCTTCAAGTAGTCTGGAGGCTTCTTTTGCATCGACACATCTTAATAATCCCAAGTCAGGAGTCCTCCTGTACAAGTTTCCTCCATTGAGAAATAAATTATTTGACAATCTCCGGAGTGTGCGTTTCTGAGTGTGATTTGCAAGCTCTGGGTACTCTCCCTTTAACAAATATTCCCTAATGTCGTGGAACCATGGTCTCCCATTTGCTTCTTCTTCAATGTGGGCACAATGTGCTGGTTGGCTATGGATCTTTACTGGAATAGGATCAATGAAGTTCGTATGTGGGTGTTGTATCATGGATGATAAAGTGGGCAATGCATCGGCAAACTCGTTCTGAATTCTGGGGACATGCCGAAATTCTGTCTTTGTGAACATTTTCCTCAATTCCTGCATATGGTGCAGATATGGCAATATATTGAAATTCTTGGTAGCCCATTCTCCTTGTACTTGGTGTATTAGCAAATTTGAGTCACCAATTACTAGCAACTCCTGGATATTCATGTCAATGGCCATATTGAGCCCTAAGATGCAGGCCTCGTATTCTCCTATATTGTTGGTACTTGGGAACATGAGTTTGGAAGATATCGGGTAGTGTTGACTTGTTTCCGAAATCAGGACAGCTCCAATGCCGAGTCCTTTGAAATTGGCTGCTCTGTCGAAGAACATTCTCCACCCATCATAGGATTCTCCAATGTCTTCCCCTATGAATAACACTTCCTCATCTGGAAAATACATTTTTAGGGGTTCGTATTCTCCTCCAACGATATTCTCGGCAAGATGATCTGGCAGTGCTTGCCCCTTGACCACTCTCTGAGTCACATAGACAATCTCGAGCTCACTTATCAGGATTTTCCATTTGGCCAGTTTGCTAGTGGGCATGGGCTTCTGAAAGATATATTTCAAGGGATCCATCCTTGATATGAGATACGTAGTGTAGGCACAGAAGTAATGCCTCAGCGTCAGGGCTACCTAGGTTAGAGCACAACAGGTATGTTCCAGTAGAGAATACCGTGTCTCATGTGGAGTGAACTTCTTACTCAGATAATAAATAGCATGTTCCTTTCTTCCTGTCTCATCGTGCTACCCCAAAACGCAGCCAAAAGCTCCATTTAATACCGCAAGGTAGAGTAGTAAGGGTCTACCTGGCTCTGGCATGACCAAGACTGGTGATGTTGACAAGTATTCCTTGGTTCTGTCAAAAGCCTTTTGACAATCCTCGGTCCATTCGATTGCAACATCTTTCTTCAGCATCTTGAAGATTGGTTCACATATAACCGTGGACTGGGATGTGAATTGGGTGATGTAGTTAAGGCGTCCCAGGAAACTCATCACATCTTTCTTGTTCTTTGGTGGTGGCAATTCTTAGATGGATTTGACCTTTGATGGATCCAGTTCTATTCCTCGGCGGCTGACGATGAACCCAAGCAAGTTCCCAGCAGGAACTTCGAACGCACACTTTGCTGGGTTTAACTTCAAGTTGTACTTTCGCAGCCTGTCGAAGAATTTTCTCAAATTTGTTGTATGGTCGGTGGCTAATTTGTACTTGATGATGACGTCATACACATACATCTCAATTTCTTAATGTATCGTATCATGAAACATAGTGGTCATAGCTCTAATATAGGTGGCCCCAACATTCTTTAGGCCGAACGACATCATCTTATAACAGTAAACTCCCCACGGTGTAATGAAAGTCGTTTTCTCAGCGTCTTCCTTGTCCATCCAAATCTGGTGGTAACCAGCGAAACAATTCACTAACGATTGAAGTTCATGCTTTGCAGAGTTGTCAGTCAAGATGTGTATGTTCGGGAGAGGATAATCATCCTTCAGACTGACCCGGTTGAGATCCCGATAGTCAACACAAACTCTGACCTTTTCGTCTTTCTTGGGTACTGGCACGACTTTGGCTAACCATGTCGGATATTCAACTACACTGAGAACCTTGGTGTTGATTTTCTTGGTAACTTCATCTTTGATTTATAGACTCATATCAGGCTTGAATTTTCTGAGCTTCTGCTTTACCGGTGGGCACATTGGATTGGTTGGTAACTTGCGAGCCACAATAGATTTACTTAGACCAGTCATGTCATCGTACGACCATGCAAATATGTCTTCATACTCTTTCAAGAATTGTGTGTATTCCACTTTCTCTGATGGTGATAGATGAATGCCGATGCGAGTTTCTTTGACAATTTCTAAATCTCCCAGGTTGACTATCTCAGTTTCGTCCAGATTTGACTTAGGTCTATTTTAAAAATCCTCAAATTCTCTGATAATTTCATAGGGTATGGTATCTTTTTCTTCTAAATCACGGTCCTTTTGTTGCATTGTCTCATTGCATGTCACAGTCATTGGTTCATCAAAACAGGAAATAGTAATACAGTAAGATAAAATAATGAGAGAAAATGAAATAAATACAGATTCGTTGAAACATAAAAGTGATTTTTGAATATTTTGGAACATTGGAGATTTTATTGGAAAATGCAAAAAAATGGAACTGCGGAAAAGGAAATTATTAGCAAAATGAAATAAACAATGCTTGTTGAGCCTTTCTACCCCGGGACTCAACGGTCCTTGGATGGTCTGACAGGCCAATTCTTGAGAAATGATCCCTTGCTCACAGCTTGGATGGTAGGGCCTTCCTCCTCCTCCTCCTCCTCAACAATAACACAACAGTCCATGTCATCATCTTCCAGGAATAGATCTTTCAAAGCTGCCAATGCTTCTTCCTCCTCTGACCCCCATATTATGTCGGCTTGCTGAAACGTTTGCTCCAAATGCAGTATCGGCTTTTCCAATGGAAGGTAAGGACCGCGCCATGGTGGCGACCAGTTCTCGTACTCTTGCCATGTGTATTTGTAGCCCAACCCAAAAGTGGTGCCATGGTGCTTTAACTTTATTGGTTTGGAAATCCCCTTAAGATTTTTCCCGAGTCCTCTTCCAGGCTTATATCCGCTCCAGTTCAGTGTGCTTTCGATCTTACTGTCCCACCATTTGTCTTTATCTAATGCATTGACCCGTTCAATGTGGTGGTAAGTTTCTCCACCCAGCCTTCCGTCTACCTTCAATCACCGGGATGGTGTGGTGACCATAGATAGGATTGCTTTTTTCCGTCTCCATGGATAATCACTTCCTGGTGGTTCCATTCAAATTTTACCACCTGATGCAATGTTGATGCTACATCCCCAGTGGCATATATCCATGGACGTCCCAATAATAGATTATAGGATGTCGATATGTCTATCACCTGAAATTCAATTTCGAGCCATGTAGGTCCCATCTGCAGACAAAGACTGATTTTTCCATGGTAGACCTATGAGAACCGTCGAATGCCTTTACGTTTATTGGTCATTCTTTGATCTCGTGCAGTCCCTTGCCCAATTTCTTGAGTTTCGTCAATGGGCAGATGTTGAGGCTGGATCCCTCGTCGATCAGAATCATGGTGATGAAGTAGTCCTCACATTGCACAGTGATGTGCAACACTTTGTTATGACATATCTCTTCATGCGGAAACTCGTTCTCATGAAAGGTAATCTTGTGACTTTCTAGTACTTGACCTACCAGATTGGCCACTTCCCTACTAGTTATGTTATTTGGCACATATGCCTCGTTCAACACTTTCATCAAAGCATTCATGCGTGTCTTTGATTCTGCAGCAATGACAAAATGGATATCTGGGTTGGGGTTTTGTTCAGCTGATCGATGACTGAGTATTCCCTGGCCTGCACCTTTCTCCAAAGATCATATGGGCTTGTCTCAATGATGGGTGGTCTGTTAGAAGCATTCTTGTTATACTCTACCAAGTGTTCAGGCGTATAAACCTTGCCGGTCCTTGTCATCCCCTGTGCAGCACCAGCTTTTTCTATCTTGACTTTACCCTTCCTTCTTGCTTCAGTCGTGTAATCCTAAGGTACGGTCTTATTGTTGAAAGGCAGTGTGGTTTACACCGTCACTGTGATTGGTGCAACTACTTTTACTTCCAATGGAATGGGTGCCTTAGCAAGTAGAATTACTTCAATCTCGAACGGCAAATGGGTGTTTGCAAGGGGTGCCGTTTCAAGCTTGAATGGAATTGATGCAGTTACCTCGACGTCTCTAGATGGCTGAATCTGGACTATGATGGGATTAAGAGTGACTGCTAGCTTCTTTGGGTCATCACCTTCTATGATTAACCCGATTGACCCCGTTGGGTCCCAATCTTCTTCTATCTCTATCATGTTGACACCCATATGGTCTGGAAGCGGATTGTTACGAACATTGGGAGCAACCTCCTTTGCTTGGATGACCTTGTTGTCAATCATAGACTGGATATTATATTTTAATGAATGACATTCATCAATTATATGCCCTTCATGCCGAAATGGAATGCACATGTCTTATTTGGATTAACCCATTGGGATTGATTTTCAGGGGTTATAGTGTCACGACCCCAAATCCTAAACCGGCCGTGATGGCGCCTATCGTGGAACTAGGCTAGCCAATAACCACATGTTAACAATTTCTTTCAAAATCCCAATCAAAATCCAAGCATTTCATAAATATACAGAGTTTGCTAAATAAAGTAGGCCAATAAACAGTGCCACCAACCCCAAAACCCGGAGCCAACAAGTCATGAGCATCTAGAAGAATAAGCAAAAATATACTATTATAATACAAAACCTCCGAATGAAAGCTAGCTACAACAAGAAGGGAAAAACAGTGATGTTGTGGACGCTGAACAACTACCTCTATATCCCGCAATCCGGATCCGCGTGGAATAAATGGCTAATGCTCGATATCTGCACCTGAATCCGCACACATGGGTGCAGGGAGTAATGTGAGTACGCCAACTCAGTAGTAATGAAAATAAATCAAGTCTAAGCGGCAAGGAAACACATAAAATCAATTCCATCAAATCACAATATACACAACCTTACTTTCCAATANCTGGCCCCTCGGGCAAAATATATTTCATAAGCTCATAGTGAAACTAGTAAAATAATAAGTAGCCCCTCGGGAAAAACATGTATCATAATCAGCCCCTCGGGCATGCCTCACTATCACTCATAATCAGCCCTTCGGGCATACCTCACCATCACTCGTAATCAGTCCCTCAGCGCCTCATAGTCACTCAACACCTCACAGTTACTCATACCTCCCAATCACTCGTCACTCGGCACTCGGCACTCTTCAGTCTGTGCGCTCATTGGGGGTGTGTACAGACTCTAGAAGGGCTCCTTCAGCCCAATCGCTAATATCACTCAGCACCTCACCATCACTCAGCACCTCACAATCAGGCCCTCGGCCTCACTCAGCAGAACCACTCAAAAGGCCCCTCGGGCAAATCAGTAAAACAGGATATTCGACCCAAAACATCATTTTAAATCTCAAAGTGGTGTAAATCATGCTGAGTTTCGAAAACAGTAAGCACAATGGGGCTGAGTGAAATCATCAATACATAGTGAGGTAAAACAGCAGTAAAAAGCCCCTAAGGGGTCTAAACAGATCGGCACGAGGCCCCAAACACGTCTTATAGCTCAAATATTTCAACAATCTTTAGAATATGATTTAAAATAAGGTTTGAGTAAAATATGCAACTCATTAGTTGCCGCGGATAGGACCTAGTCCAATCCAAAAATCAGTACGCGCCACATACTCGTCATCCGACATGTGCGCCATTCTAAAATCAGTGAGAAAATATGTAGTCCGGGGTTCCATATCCTCAGGACAAGATTTATAACCATTACTTACCTCTACGGGGCCACAACACTAGTCCGCAATGCTCTTGCCCCTCAAATTGGCTCCTGATTGCTCCGAATCTAGCCAAAACCAGTTTTATATCATTAATATATACCAAAGGAACACAACCCAACCAAACACTACAAAACTATACAAGAATCTCAAAATTCGGCCAAACTCGAGCCCCGGGCCCACGCCTCGGAATTCGATAATATTTACATCACTAGAAACCTCGTCCTCACACGATTCGACTCATACCAAAATCATCACAATCGGATCACAATTGCCTACCCAAAACCTCAAAATAAATTCCAATTCTCCACCCCTTCTTCCCAACCTTTTTCCTACTTAAATCCTTTAATTTTAAAGCCTAATACGAAGAAAATAGCATAGAAACGATGTTAATAACCAGATAACTTACCTTCATTGAAGAATCATGAGTTCCCTTCTTCAAATTTCCTTCAAAGAACTACTCCCACATGCAAAAATGGTGAAAATGATAGAATTTTCACGGAGGCCCTTTTTATACTGTTTCTGCCAGCATTTCCACACCTGCAGACATTTAGTCGCACCTGCAGACCCGCATCTGTGGTCCCACGTGCGCACCTGCGGAATCCCACTTAACGGACCAATTCCGCACCTGCGGCTTCGCAGGTGCGACCAAAACTTCGCACTTGCGGAAAATCCCCCGCCTAGCCTTTTTAGCACCTGTGCACTACCCATCTGCAGGTGCAGCCAACACCATAAATCAGATCAGAAGCTATTTCTGCAAATTTTAAAAGTTCAAAACCCCGCTAACCATCCGAAATCAATCCCGAAACCCTCGGGGCCCCAACCAAACATACCAACACACCCCAAAGCATTATTCCAACTTAGTCGAGCCTACGAAACACCAAAAACGACACGAAAACACCAAAATTACACCAAATACAAGCCTATGAACTTTGAAACTTCCAAATTTTGCCAACTACGCCGAAATCAACCAAAACACCTCCGATTGACCTGAAATTTTGCAGACATATCCAAAATGACATTACGAACCTGCTCCAACTTCCGGAATTCCATTCCGACCCTGAAATCCTATTTTCCACTGCCGACCAGAAACCGCCAAAAACTAACTTTTGCCAATTCAAGCCTTATTCTACACCGGACATCACAAAAATATTCTGAACACACTCCTAAGCCCCAAATCACCTAATGAATCTATCCGAGCCATAAAATCCGCATTCCGAGGTCGTTTACCAATAAGTCAACTCTCAATTGACTTTCTCAACTATTAGGCTACTTTAAGAGACTAAATGCCTCAATTCTCACCATAACCACTCCGGACCTAAACCAATCGATACAACAAAATCAGGCTAGCTATATAACAAATGGAGAAATGGGTGAAACGGGAACGACCGGCAGGGTCGTTACATCCTCCCCCTCTTAAACAAATGTTGGTCTTGGAACGGGTCTAGAAACATACCTGGAATCTCGAATAAGTGAGGATATTTTTCCCGCATCTCCCGCTCGGTCTCTCAGGTGGTGTCCTCCACCAGCTGCCCTCTCCATCGAACCTTCACTAAAACTATATCCTTAGACCTCAGCTTCCTGACCTGTCGACCCAAAATAGGCACTAGCTCTTCCTCATATGGCATATCACCCTCAAGCTGAACAATGCTGAAAACTCGATAATACTTCCAGAGCATCGAAACATGGAATACAGATGAATACTCGATAAACTGGGAGGCATATCAAGCCTATAAGCCACCTCCCCAACCCTCTGAAGCACCTCAAATGGCCCAATGAACCTGGGACTCAGCTTTCCTCTCTTCCCGAATCTCATAACACCTTCATAGGTGATACCTTCAGCAACACCTTATCCCAACCATGAAAGACACATCTCGGATATTCCGGTCCACATAACTCTTCTTCCTAGACTGCACCGTGCGAAGCCGCTCCTGAATCAACTTCGCCTTACTCAATGCATCCTGAACTAAGTCTGTGCCCAATAGCCTAGCCTCGCCCGGCTCAAACCAACAAACCGCAGACCTGCACCTCCTAACATATAAAGCCTCATATGGAGCCATCTAGATACTCGACTGATAGCTGTTATTATATGAAAACTCCACTAGTGGTAGAAACTGCTCCCATGAACCACCAAAGTCAATCACAAAAGCACACAACATATCCTCCAAAATTTGAATGGTACATTGCCCGTCGGTCTGAGGGTGAAACGTTGTGCTCAACTCAACCTGAGTACCCAACTCTCTCTGCACGGCTCTCCAAAAATGGGATGTGAACTGAGTGCCTCTATTGGAAGTGATAGAAACTGGAACCCCATGAAATCGAATAATCTCCATGATATAAATCTCAACTAACCTCTCCGAAGAATATGTAGTACCAACAGGAATGAAGTGCGCGGACTTGGTCAGCCAATCCACAATAACCCATATAGCATCAAATCTCCTCGAAGTTTGTGGGAGTCCAACTACGAAGTCCATGGTGATCCGCTCCCACTTCCACTCTGGAATATCAAACCTCTGAAGCAATCCACCTGGTCTCTGGTGCTCATACTTGACCTGCTGACAGCTGACACACCGAGCCACAAACTCTACAATATCCTTCTTCATCCTCCTCCACAAATAATGCTGCCTAAAATCCTGATACATCTTCGCGGCACCCGGATGGATGGAATACCGCGAGCTATGAGCCTCAGCTAGAATCAAATCTCGAAGCCCATTGATGTGTGGCTATAATTCATGGTTTAACGCATTATGTGCCTTACATTTTATGTTCGTTAATGATAAAAATACACTTCGTATGTGCATAATGGAGTCTATTTCATGTGTAGGTGAATTGGAGATGGAAGCCGAGATAAATGGATGCATAAACGTCAAAAATACGCTCAAGAGTCAAAAATGAGTGAACCCGGCTATATCCGGGCGTTTGAGCTGTAAAGGACCATGAGTTTGGGGGGCGTTTGACCCATAACGCCAGGCCTGGCCAGGCGTTTTCCAGGCATGGCCAGGCGTTTTCCAGGCATTTGGCCTGTAACGCCTGGTCTCTGATCCGGCCCAGTCCGAGTTTTGAAGATTTTAAGTGTTTTCCGATTTGAATAGAAGTATCCTACATGTTTAGGGTTTGTCCCAAACATATATATATACCCAAAAATACAACTTTGATGGAGGGATGCCATTAGAGACAAGAGAAGCCTGTGGAATACTACTCAGCAAAGCAAATTATTGATTTTTACATCTTTTATTCATTACATTGTAATTTATTTATGCAAGTTATTTTTGATTTGATTATTATGAGAATGATTAGCTAATTTCCTTAATCTAGGGTTGTGGTGGAACCCGTTGGAGGATGAACTTATTGTGATATTAATGTAGCTTTGATTGGTTGATTAAACTTTATTTGTTCAACTACGTTCTTGCAGTTCACGCCCCGAAATCCCGCCATCGGCCCGTGATGGCGTCTAATGTTGAACCCGCTAGACAAGCCAACGTATATAAATAGACTAGAATATTAACACAACTTTACTAGGATAAACTAAACAGTTCACAGTATAACAACGGCAATAAATATGGTTCCAAGCTAAATAAGGACAGCATAGTACAACAACGCGTAAACTTTCCCAAAACCTTGAGTCACAAACTCACGAACTGTCTAAGAGTGCTAAATACAAGTATGAAAAGAAATACATGTCTGCCTTTGAAACTAAAGGAAAAACAAGGCAGAATCGAAGACAAAGGGATGGAAGAGACGCCAAGGCCCACGAACGCCAGCGGGTATACCTTGAAGCCTCTATGATGAGCTGGAAGACACTCCCACTAATGATGTCCTCCGGGTCCGGCTGCGTAATCTGCACAACATAAAGAAGTGCAGGTGTAACATCAGTACAACCGACCCCATGTACTGAGTAGGTGCCTAGCCTAACCTCGGCGAAGTAGTGACTAGGCTAGAACCAGACTACTAAATAAACCTGTGCAGTTCAAATAAATATATATACATATATGCAACGGATAAGAAGTGTAGGAAGAAAACAATGAATAAAGGAAGGGGGACATGATGTGGGGAGATAACAGTTTCATAAAGAAATCTCAATAAGGAAAATAAAGACAAAGCCAGCATATCAATAAGGACAAGAAATCAAAAACTTGCACGGCATCACCCTTCGTGCTTTTACTCTCGTCCTCACTATGCAATGTATAAAGTAATCAATGTAAAACACGGCACGACATCACCCTTCGTGCTTTTACTCTCTTTCCTCACTGTATATTGTATAATCAATGAATATGGTATGGAATGGTACATCGTACGGCACAGCATCACCCTTCATGCTTTACACTCTTTCCTCACAATGTCAAACAATGCACAGCATCACCCTTCGTGCTTTAACACTCTTCCTCACCCAAACAGCAATCACAAACAAGGGCAAGGAAGTAAACAGAATAGAAATAGAAATCCCGGCAAGGGAACAACAACAGAAATCTCAACATCCCAGCAAGGGAGACAATATCAAACAATGCACGACATCGCCCTTCGAGATTTACTCTCATTCTCACCAAGACAAATGCACGGCATCACCCTTCGTGCTTTACTCTCATTCTCACTAAGACAAGTGCACGACATCACCCTTCGTGCTTTACTCTCATTCTCACTAAGACAAGTGCACGGTATCACCCTTCGTTCTTTAACACCCTTCCTCACCCAAACAACAATCACAAACAACGGCAAGGAAGTAAACAGAACAGAATTAGGAATCCTGACAAGGGAACAATAATTAAACAAGTAAATCTCGGCAAGGGTAACATAAATTAAACAATTAAATCCTGGCAAGGGAACATTTCAATAACTCTTTCTTTTCCTTTCACTTTCATTTCCATGATTTATTCTATCACTTGAGCCAACGCTCCAAAGGATGTAATACCTCATAATTCTTCATTATTCATTTCACAATTTGAGCCAATTCTCCAAAGGATGTAATATCTCATAATTCTTCATTATTCATTTCGCAATTTGAGCCAATGCTCCAAAGGATGTAATATCTCATAATTCTTCATTATTCATTTCACAATTTAATGCTCCAAAGGATGTAATATCTCATAATTCTTAATTATTCATTTCACAATTTGAGTCAATGCTCCAAAGGATATAATATCTCATAATTCTTCATTATTCATTTCACAATTTGAGCCAATGCTCCAACAGAGTTACAGGCTGCAATTCCCTTCACATATTCTTCACAATATATAAAAATTATCAATTAAGCATGGAAATTACCACAAAATCGGAATATTTGCAATAATAAGACTCACGGTCATGCTAGACACCAATGTGTAGATACTCGTCACCATGCCTATACATCATACTCTACAATTAGCAAGTATCAAATAAGACTCAACTCATATTCCCTCAAGCTAAGGTTAGACCAAACACTTACCTCGGGTCCGAAGTATAACAATCAACCCGAAACAACACGTTTTCCACGAGTATCTGACTCCAAATGGCCCAAATCTATTCAAATAAATTTCATACCGTAAATAACATCTCATGCAATTGGTTCTACTATTAAATTCGAGGTTACGACGCGAAATTAGGTGAAATGACCAAAATGCCCCTTAGGCCAGCATACCGGAGTCGGGTAAATTTTACCTTTTCAGAACCCTCGAACCCTCACGAGTCTAGTCATATATAAATCTCTCAGTTCGGAGGTCAATCACCCACTCAAACCCCAATTTTAGAAAAAACCT
Organism: Nicotiana paniculata; assembly: GCA_005239505.1. NCBI lineage: Eukaryota > Viridiplantae > Streptophyta > Magnoliopsida > Solanales > Solanaceae > Nicotiana > Nicotiana paniculata. The sequence goes on from ML310261.1 coordinate 16,308, forward strand.
AAGTTCTACCCAATTTACCAAATTTCACCCATGAAAATCTTTGATTTTAAGTCGAAAACATGTTAAATGATGTTAATGATTGAAAAGAAATGAGTAAAAACCACTTACAACTGATTTGGAAGAGTCTTGTTCTTTGGAAAAATCGCCTAAGTAAAAACTAGGTTTTGTACAGTGCAGACCACTGGTTGGCATCGCAATTGCGAACAAGTGTTCGCAATTGCGAACACCCCTGCATGGGAATTGCGAAGAATACTTCGCATTTGCGATGAATCTGCAGGAGGAGGGACTTCGCATTTGCGAAGGAAGGACCGCATTTGTGATCACTGTGCAACCACTGCCCCTTCGCATTTGCGAGCACTGCCAGCCAGTGCACTATTCGCATTTGTGATGCTTGCTTCACATTTGCGAAGCCTGCAGAACAGAACACCAGCAGACTCTATGTTCAAAAATGCAATCTGTGGCCTATCCGAAACACACTCAAGCCCTCGGGGCTCCAAACCAGTACACACTACCTCAAAAACATCATATGAACTTATCCGTGCGATCAAATCGCCAAAATAACATCATATACATCGAATTAAGCCTCAAATCCATGGATTCTATCAAGTTTCATAAAACATCAAATTTTCCATTTTAAGTCCGAAACACATCAAACGACATCCGATTTCAACCAAACTTTACAGGAAGTGCTTAAACCATATATAAGACCTGTACCGGGCACCGGAACCAAAATACGGACCCGGTACCATTACTTTCTAATCAAATTTCATTTTCAATTTCCTTAAATATTTTCAGAAAACAATTTTACTCAAAAATTCATTTCTCGGGCTTGGGACCTCGGAATTCTATTCCGGGAGCGTCAAATCACGGGTCCGTTTACCCAAAATGTTGACCAAAGTCAAATTTATTCATTTTAATATCAAATCTCAGCATTTTTCACAGAATTTCATATTTAAGCTGCCCGACTACGCGCCCGAACTACGCACATAAATCGAGGCAATTAAAAATGAGGTTTTCAAGGCCTCGGAAGTACGGGATGGGTAATAAAATAGGTGATGACTCTTTGGGTCGTCACATTCTCTACCTCTAAAACAACCGTTCGCCCTCGAATGGACAGAAGAAGGAAGTACCTGAGTCGGGAAATAAATGAGGGTAACAGCCACACATATCGGACTCGGACTCCCAGGTCGATGCCTCAGAATGTTGACCCCTCCACTGAACACGAACATAAGGGAAACTCTTGGATCTCAACTAACGAATGTGCCGGTCTAAAATAGCTGCCGGCTCCTCCTCATAAGATAAGCCATTGTCCAACTGGACAATGCTGAAATCTAACACGTGGGTTGGATCGTCGTGACACCTCCGAAGCACGGACACATGAAAAACTGGATGCACGGCTGATAAGCTAGGCAGGAATGCAATCCTATAAGCCACCTATCCCACTGGATCAAGAATCGCAAACGGACCAATGAATCTAGAGCTAAGCTTGCCCTTCTTCCCAAATCTCATCCCGCCCTTCATAGGCGACACTCGGAGCAATACTCGCTCACCAACCATGAAAGCCACATCTCGAACCTTACGATCTGCATAACTCTTTTTCCTGGACTGAGCTGTACGAAGCCTATCTTGAATGATACTAACCTTGTCCAAGGCCTCCTGAACCAAATCTGTACCCAACAATTGAGCCTCTCCCGGCTCAAACCATTCAACAGGAAATCGACAACGCCTACCATATAAGGCCTCACAAGGAGCCATCTGGATACTCGACTGGTAGCTGTTGTTGTAGGCAAACTCTGCTAAAGGCAAGAACTGATCCCATGATCCTCCAAAGTCAATAACACAAGCTCGGAGCATATCCTCCAATATCTGAATAGTCCGCTCGGACTGCCCATCCGTCTGAGGATGAAATGTTGTGCTCAACTCCATATGGTGCCTAACTCTCGCTGAACTGCTCCCCAGAAACGCGAGGTAAAATGTGCGCCCCAGTCCGAAATGATAGATACCGGAACACCATGAAGGCGAACAATCTCCTGGATATAGATCTCAGCTAACCTCTCAGATGAATAGGAGACTGCCATAGGAATTAAATGCGCTGACTTGGTCAACCTATCAACAATGACCCAAACTGCATTGAAACTCTTCCGGGTCAACGGAAGTCCAGTAACGAAGTCCATAGTGATCCTCTCCCACTTTCACTCGGGAAGCTCAATCCTCTTAAATAAACCACCAGGCCTCTGATGCTCATTCTTAACCTGCTGACAATTCAAACATCACGCCACATATGCCACAATATCCTTCTTCATTCTACGCCACCAATAATGCTGCCGCAAATCCTGATACATATTCGCGGCCCCCGGATGAATAGAGTACCGGGATTTATGGGCCTCTTCTAAAATTAACTCTCGAATCCCATCAACATTGGGCACACAAACTCTCCCCTGCAATCTCAAAACTCCATCATCATCTAAGGTCACCCGCTTGGCACCTCCGCGCTGCACCGTGTCCCTAAGGACACACAAATGGGGATCAGCAAACTGCCGATCACGGATACGCTCTAATAATGAAGAACGAGCGAACGTACAATCAAACAATCGACTAGGCTCAGAAATATCCAACCTCCAAAATCGATTGGCCAAAGCCTGAACATCCAAAGCAAGCGGCCTTTGACTGACCGGAATAAAAGCAAGACTGCCCATACTAGTTGACTTCCTACTCAAAGCATAGGCCACCACATTGGCCTTCCCGGGGTGATATAAGATAGTAATATCATAGTCCTTCAACAACTCCAACCACCTCCTCTGCCTCATATTCAACTCCTTTTGCTTGAACAAGTACTGAAGACTCTTATGATCCGTGAACACCTCACACGCCACGCCATACAAATAATGCCTTCAAATCTTCAATGCGTGGACAATGGCTTCCAACTCCAAATCATGCACTGGATAGTTCTTCTCATGAATCTTCAACTGCCTCGAAGCATAAGCAATGACCTTGCCATCCTGCATCAATACTGCACCAAGCCCAATACGGGAAGCATCGCGATAGACTGTATAAGGCCATGAACCTGTGGGAAAAACCAATACCGGTGTCGTAGTCAGAGCTATCTTGAGCTTCTGTAAGCTCGCCTCACACTCGTCCGACCATCTGAACTGGGCACCCTTTCTAGGTCAACCTAGTCATCGGGACTACAATAGATGAGAACCCCTCCACGAACCGACGATAGTAGCCTGCTAATCCTAAGACACTATGAATCTCTGTAGTAGATGCTGGTCTAGGCTAGTTCTTGACTGCCTCAATCTACTTCGAGTCAACTTGAATACCCTCTGCTGACACGACATGACCCAGGAATGCAACTGAGCTCAACCAGAACTCACACTTTGGAAACTTTGCATAAAGCTGACTATCCTTCAGAGTCTGAAGAACAACTCTGAGATGCTGCTCCTGCTCCTCCTGACTGCGGGAGTATATCAATATATCATAGGGTCCATATAAGCTGCTGGGGCATTCGTCAACCCAAACGACATGACTAAGAACTCGTAATGCCCGTACCTAGTGCGGAAAGCTGTCTTAGGGACATCGGATGCCCTAATCCTCAACTGATGGCAGCCAGATCTCAAGTCTATCTTTGAAAATACCTTGGCACCCTGAAGCTGATCGAACAAATCATCAATCCTCGGTAGTGGATACTTATTCTTTATTGTAACCTTGTTCAATTGCCGGTAATCAATGCACATCCTCATCGAACCATCCTTTTTCTTCACAAACACACTGGAGCACCCCAAGGGGAAACACTAGATCTAATGAAACCCTTCCCAAGCAAATCCTGCAACTTTTCCTTCAACTCTTTCAACTCTGGCGAGGCCATGCGATATGGCGGAATAGAAATGGGCTGGGTGCTCGGAGCCAAATTCATGCAAAAATCAATGTCCCTGTCGGGTGGCATCACCGACAGGTCTGAAGAGAAAAATTAAGGAAACTCATGAACCACGGGCACCGAATGATTAGAGGGAACCTCAACACTGGAATCGCGCACATAAGACAAATAAGCCAAACACCCCTTCTCGACCATACGCCGAGCCGCCACGTACGAAATAACATTGCGGGTAGAATGACCAGGAGTTCTTTTCCACTCCAAACGGGGCAAATCTGGAAAGGCTAAGGTCATCGTCTTGGCATGACAACCCAAGATGGCATGATGTGGGGACAACCAGTCCATCCCCAGTATAACATCAAAGCCAACCATACCCAAAAGCAACAAATAAACACGGGTCTCAAGACCCCCAATCACCACAATACAAGAACGATGGACATGATCGACCACGATAGAATCACCCACTGGTGTAGATACATAAACAGGAATACTCAGTGGATCACTAGGTATGACCAGTTATGGTGAAAAATAAGAGGACACATACGAATACGTAGACCCTGGGTCAAACAGCACTGAAGCATCTCTATCACAAACCCGAATAGTACCTGTAATAACTGCATCTGAAGACTCACCCTCTGGCCTGACTGGAAGAGCATAACATCGGGGCTGGGCCCCACCACCCTGAACCACATCTCTGGGACGGCCGGCTGATGGCTGGCCTCCACCTCTGGCGGCCTGAGCTCCACCTCTATGACCTCTACCTCCACCTCTAGCACCTCTACCCCCACCTCTAGCTGGCTCGACATGCTGTGGAACACCTGGTGCCTGTACCATGGCACGAGAACCCTGATGTTGCGAACTACCTGGTGCTCAAGGGAAAAATCTAGCAAGGTGACCCGGATCACCACAAGTGTAACAAGACTTCGGCTGCTGAGGGAACTGAATCTGACCCTGTCGATCTGAATGACCATCCTGAAAACTCTGAAACGGCGGTGCACTGTAAGCCTGCTGATCAGAATAGTGCGTCTGAGAACCACGACCACCTGAAGTACCATGGGAAACCTGGAGAGCTGACTAAAAGGGTCTGGGAGGATGACCTCTGCTTGAAGAATCCCTGCCCCCAGATGAGGCTCCACTGAAATGAACGAAATGATGGGACCTCTTGTCAGCCGCCATGACCAACACCCTACGACAAAATCACCTCAATCCTCCTGGCCACATTGGCCGCATCCTAGAATGATATATCTGTACCAGACTCTCTAGCCATCGGAAGTCTGATAGGCCGGGCCAATCCCTCAATAAATCTCCGAACCCTCTCCCGATCAGTGGGAAGTACCATAAGAGCATGTCGGGCTAGAGTGATGAATCTAATCTCATACTGAGTGACTGGCATAGATCTCTGCTGGAGGCGCTCAAACTGCCTCCGAAGATCCTCTCTCTGAGTAATGGGAAGGAAGTTCCCCAGAAATACCTCTAAGAACTGAGTCCAAGTCAAAGGTGTAGATCCAGCTGGTCTGGCTAAGCAATAGTGTCTCCACCTACTCTTGGTTGCGCCCGATAACCGAAAAGTAGCGAAGTCAACTCTGTTTAACTCCACTATGCCCATGTTCCGAAGATCCTCATGGCAGCTATCCAAATAATCCTGGGGGTCCTCTCATGGTGAACAAGTAACAGTAGTAGTGAATAACTTAGTGAACCTGTCAAGTCTCCACAAAGCATCTGCTGACATAGCTGCTCTCTCTACTACCGGTGCTGCAATACCCAGCTGAGCTACTCCGGTTGGCTGAGGTGCCGGAGTGTGAAACTGTGGGGCTAGCTGCTCTGGCACGCGGGCAGCAGGAGTCTGGGCACCTCCCCGAACTTAAGAGATGGCTGGTGCAGTAGGAAGAAGACTCTCCATGAGTCCGACTAGACAGACAATGGCGTCCTGAAGCACTGGGGTAGCTATGAACCCCTCTGGGACCTGAGCTGGTCCAACTGGGAGTGCCGGAACTGGGACCTCCTCGTCAGACTCGACCTGAAGGTCCTCCATTGGGGTTGCTGCTTTAGGCTGAGCCGGACCCCGGCCTCGGCCTCTAGCACAACCTCGTCCTCGACCTCGACCCCGAGAAGGAGTTGTAGCAAGAGTGTCAGGCTGCTGGGCAGAACCAAGGGAAGCACGCGTCCTCGCCATCTGCGAGAGAATAGAATAGAAAGTCAATCAGTACTCAGAATTCATAGCGCATGATAGAGATGAAAAGAAGTATGTAGTCATCCTAACTTTTATAGCCTCTGGGAGATAAATACAGACGTCTCCGTACCGATCCCTCAGACTCTACCAAGTTGTTCGTGAGTTGTGAGACCTAAGTAACCTAGTGCTCTGACACCAACTTGTCACGCCCCGAAATCCCACCATCGGGCCGTGATGGCGTCTAATGTTGAACCCGCTAGACAAGACAACGTATATAAATAGAATAGCATATTAACACAACTTTACTAGGACAAACTAAATAGTTCACAGTTTAACTACAGAAATAAATAAGGTTCCAAGCTAAATAAGGACAACATCGTACAATAATGCGTAAACTTTCCCAAAACCTCGAGTCACAAACTCACGAACTGTCTAAGAGTGCTTAATATAAGTCTGAAAGGAAATACATGTCTGCCTTTGAAACTAAAGGAAAAACAAGACAGAATCGAAGACAAAGGGATGAAAGAGACGCCAAGGCCCACGAACGCTAGCTGGTATACCTTGAAGCCTCTATGATGAGCTGGAAGACACTCCCACTAATGATGTCCTTCGGGTC
>MDKI01288541.1:0-23865 GCA_005239505.1 Nicotiana paniculata
CCCGGACCGAGAATGCGCCCGAAACTCCGAACTCTACACCCGAGGACTCGAAACTAGCCAAATATTTTACAAATACATTAATTTATATTTAAAGCATGGAATTCTCCTATTACTTAGCCAAATTCACCATTCTTAAAGAATATCTAAAATCTGACCCCGTGCCCACATGCTCGGATTCCAATAATTCTCGAAGGAAACGCTCACCCAAAGCCTAAGGATCATTAATATACGATTTTTACTTGATTCCATAGCTAATTCATAGGTAAATTCTCAAATTATCGAAAGCCCTAGGTTACTACCCAATTCTTGATTTTTTCACTAATTATGAGATTAAACTTAACTAGGAATTCATGCATGAAGCCAATATTAGAGTAGAATTTACTTACCTTCAATAACCAAGTCGTTTGCCCCTCTAAAATGGTGGAAATCGCCCGAAGGAAAAAGGAGAAGATGAGAAAAATGAATTAAAACCCGTGTATAAAAACACACTGTCTGAACAGCGTTTCCGCACCTGCGGTCTCGCACCTGCGGAAATGGACTGGGGAGCCTGGGCCCGCACCTGCGGCTCCGCTCCTGCGGAACTTTGTCTGCACCTACGAGAAATGGCCAGACCACGCACCTGCGACTGGTCAACCGCACCTGCGATCACACCAGAACAAGTGCACCAGCAGATATTTCAGCTGGTTTTTGGCCTCGTGTGGTGTCCGGGAGGCACCTGGGCCTACCCTAGCCCCCATCCAAATATACCAACAAGTCCCAAATCATGATACGGACTCGCTCGAGCCTTAGGAACACCCAAAACAACGCTAAAACTCAAAATCACACCTCAAAACCCCAAGAACCAAACTTAGGAACTTTAAGTTTTCTAGACTTCGCTAACAACGCGCCGAACCGACCTATACTACTCGGAATGACACCAAATTTTGCAGGCAAGTCATAAATGACATAACAGAACTATTGCCGGTCTCAAAATTTGCCGAAATGCTCACGGGTCATCAGAAACCCATTCCGAACATACACCCAAGTTCGAAATCATCATACGAAGCTACCAGAACTGACGAAACTCGATTCCGAGGTCGTCTACCCAAAACTAAGCATTTAACATGTAATAAAATAGATTAAATAAAAGCATGAAATAACTGAAGACAACAAATAAACATCCCAACCCGCATGCTTAACGCATAACAACAATACAAACTCATCACCTTGCATATACGCAGTCACCAATCGAATCTAGAAAATATAGCTCAAACAATTCAAATCAAGCTTTACAAACTACCCACGAGTGCAAAAATTTCAATCTTTAACTAACTTGAAAAAGTCAACAAACGTCAACCTCAGGTTTTGATAAGTGTGGATTTTGACCACCTTTTTTATTTTGTTTTAGTCTGTAAGTATTGATTTATGTTCCCAAGACTAATGAAAGTGTGCAAATTGTAGAAATGTCGGAAGTTTGGGCTCCCATGATGAAATCTGACTCAACAAGGAGTGTTCCGACTAACAAGGCAAGAACGGACGCAGAACTTAAGAAGTGTGGTCTGTAGAAGAATTTATGCGGCCACGAAATAAGTGAAGAAGCCCAGTAGATTTTTAGCTGATCTGCGGAACGTAAATGATTTGTGCGGCCACAGAATAAGGTCTGCACTGCCAAATGATTCAAAGTTCAGAGAGTGTGCAAATGACCAAGACTTGAAGCCTTGCCTGAAGTTCGGACCGCACAATTGCATGTGCGGCCGCAGAAGATGCTTTGCAGCTACATACCAGAATTGTGCGACTGCAGAATCCAAGACCCTGCCAGATAAAGCAATCTGTGAACTGCACATGAAAATGTGCGGGCGCAGAACCTCCCCAGGGGCATTTTTGTTAGCGAATTTTGGGCCATTATAAACAGACGAGAATCATATTTTTAGGTCAATTTTCGAAGTTTGAGTTGTTGTAGCCATTATATTTTGTTATTTTATGAAGTATGTGACTATTTTAAGATTTAAACATCATATTTTATCAGTTTAATCTTATATTATGAGTTTAATTAGTATTTCTTCTTTATTTTTTTCATTTTTTATTATGATTAACTAGATTCTTGCTAGGGTTGTGACCAAACCCTAGTGTGTAAACTGTATGGGTATTTAATTTAATTCTTGTTTATGATTGAGTGTTGATTATTCAGCCTAGTTTATACTTTTAGAATTAATGGTTGTAAATATTGATTTATGCCTTTTTGACTTGGTCCTTACTTGAGAAAGAGGGACCTAGTCTAGGATAACTTGGCTAACAAGGAATTGGGAAAATTAAGGGTTCGATTAGCCTAATTAAAGGATTAATACTAGAGATGGTGAGAATCTGACTTGAGCTCATATCAACTATTTAGCTTGATACCCATTTGGGCTTGAGAAAGTCAAATTGGGCAAAATCACTCTATAACTGAGAGGTATTGAATGGGTAATATAGAGTTGAGAGCTATAATACATCCCAATCAACAAAATAAGTGTTTACATATTAAACCCATTAGGCGAATACCTAGGTTAAGGTCACATCCCTAGATTTAACTATTTGGAAAAATACCAAAAACAATCATTCGCTTTCTAGTCTTTTCTATTAGCTTATAATTGTTAGAGTAAAAATTAGAATTAGAAATCAAAACCCTTTGTTTGGAAGTGAAATCTAGTTTTTCCATTTGCTTTCGTTAAGTGTCCACCCCGTAACACCCATATTAAACTCCTTGTGGAAATCAACCCCGACTCTTGTCAGGTACTATTCTTTCGATGACCGTTTCCACTCATTATTGAGTGTGGATTAGACGTGGATCAATTTTTGGCTTCTTTTCCAGGGAGTTAAAACGGTGTTTACTATATATTTGGGTTTGTTTTTGGAATATCTTCTTTCCCTTCCATGTTACTAACATGTGTAAGATACTTTAGGTACAACCATAGTGAATAATGATCACGGAAATTTGCCTTTGGGGGATTGGACGGCGAAGAGGAGCAAGTAGAGGAGGTACCTCATGAACCACAAGCCAATTGGAGAGGCCGGGTACCTCATGACAATGTGCCCGTTCCACTCCCACCTCCACCAGGAGCGGCTCCACACCGGATATTGCCCAACGAAGGTTATGATAGTGCAACGGTCCCTCCCCGTATTAGGGCGTGCAACTTCCAAATAACCAATGTGATGCTCACTTTGCTTGAGCAACGAAGTTTGTTTATCGGTGCTCCAACTCAAAATTCTTACAAACATTTGAAAGGCTTGGTGGATACATGTTGGGGGAGCAAGAAAACTAATGTCTCTGATGATGCACTGAGGCTAAGGTTTTCTCCCTTCTCTCTCCTGGGAAAGCTTTAGATTGGTTATAATGATCATTCAATTCACACTTGGGATGAGTTGGCAGAAACATTCATTGCTAAGTTTTTCTCTCCCAGGCACATGGAAACACTTCGAGATGAGATTTTGGCATTCAAGAAAGAGCATAATGAACCACTACACGAGATATGTGAGCGCTATCAAACAATGGTCAAGGAATGTCCCAACAACAATATAACGGAAACATGATTCAACAAACCTTCTATCGTGGGATTAACACAACCAACCATTGTGTAGTAAACTAACTAGCTGGTGAAAACTTTATGGATACGCCTTATGCGGAGGCATGTGAGATTTTGGATGAGATGGCGGAAACATCGTCGGCTTGGTAATCCTAGGCTAGTGTTCCACAAGATGACCTGAATATGTTCCAGCTTCACAAAGATTTGCAAGACCATGGGCAATCCATTGCCGAATTGACCACTACCATGACTCAACTAGAAAAATCTCAATTAAACAAAGTTCAAGCTCCTAAGAAAGTTAATGCTATGGAGGGAGTGAATATGTTGGTAAATAAAAGGAAGACCAACGGTCCACAAGTGCAAACTCGAGTGGAGAACTATGTGCAAGAAGGTGGTGGTATTAAGCAAGATGATTCTTACAATGAACAAAAGGAGGAAGTGAAATATGTGAACAATTTTCAAAGGCAAAGAAACAACTTCCAAGGCCCAAGTCAGCAATAATGGCGACCACAAAAAAATCATAGCAATTGGAATTCTAACAATCAAGAAAATTGGAGTGGAAACAACAATCAAGAGAATTGACATAACAACAACAATCAAGGAAATTGTAGTAGAAACAACCAAGGAAATTGGGGAGGTAAAAATCAAGGTGGATAGAGTAACAATCAAGGAAACCGAGAGGGGGGTTTCAAAGGCCCACGATATACCAACAACTGATCAATCCACCTCCTTATCCTTCCCATGATTCAAGCCCTTCAAAAATGAAATGGGATGTATTGAAAGTATGTTCAAGCAAATGATGATGGTACAACTTGCTTCACACAATACATCAATTTGCAACCTAGAATTTCAAATGAGGAAAATCTCTCAATCTCTAAATTCTCGTCCAAGGGGGCACTACCAAGTGACACGGTGGTAAACCCAAAGGGTAAAAACAATACGGGTCATGCCATGGAAGTTATCATAAGAAGTAGAAGAGGCTGGAATGCACCCACTTCAAGTGAAAGGCAACTTGTTGATGATGATCAAGTGATGAAAGAAGAAGAGATCCTGAACAATGTGGTGCAACCTAATGATGAAGTTCAGACTGATATTCCTGATAGTGTGGGAGAGACTCAAGAGGAGGTGAATCAATCTAGGGAACACATTATTGATATATCGGAACTTGTAGTGCAAAAGGATAAGGCATTGTTGCCTAAGCCTCCACCTCCATACCCTTAAAGACTTTCCAAGAAAAATGATGACACTAAATTCAAGAAGTTCATTCAAATGATGAATAATCTTTCAATCAATATGCCATTAGTTGAAGCTTTGGAACAAATGTCCGGTTATGCAAAGTTTATGAAGGATCATGTGATCAAGAAGAGGTCGATGAATTTTGAAACCATCAAAGTCACTCATCAAGTGAGTGCAATTGTGCATTCGATGGCTTCTAAGTTGGAGGATCCTGGTTCTTACACGATCCCTTGTACAATTGGAAGTGCCGAGTTTGCTAAAGCTCTTTGTGATCTTGAGGAAAGTTTCAATTTGATGCCCTATTCGGTTTTCAAGACTTTGGGAATTGGGAAACCAAGACCCACCTCTATGAGATTGCAAATGGTTGATCGTACCATGAAAAGGTCGTTAGGTGTGATTGAATATGGTTTGGCCCAAGTTGATAAATTCATTCTTCCAGTTGATTTTGTTATTCTAGATTGCGAAGTTGATTATGAAGTGCCAATTATTCTTGGGAGACCTTTTCTTGCTACGAGTAAGGCTCTTTGTGATGTTGAAGCCTAAGAACTCACTTTACGGGTTGGTGATGAAAAAGTGGTATTCCATGTGTGTAAGTCCATGCGGCAACCAAATAGCAATAAGGTCTGTTCTTTTGTGGACATGGTGATCAATGTTATTGTTGATGAAACAAGTGTTATAATCAATGTTGGTGATATGTTGGAGGCCGTCTTGCTCAACTTTGATGAAGACGAGATGAATGGCTTCATGAAATGTGTGAACTCTTTGCAAGGAATGGGGTCATACAACTATGTACCTCGGAAATTTTCCTTGGTACTTGAAAATAGGACGAATCCTCCTACAAAGCCTTCTATTGAAGAGCCTTCTACCTTGGAGCTGAATCCATGCCTATACATCTTTGGTATGAATTTCTTGGCCCTTTTTCTACTTTGTTGGTTATTCTTTCCTCTTGTTTGACTAACGTGCAAGTAGATTCCACATTGGCGGTGCTACAAAAGAGGAAGAAGGCGATTGGGTGGACTTTGGCGGATATTCGGGATATAAGACCTGCCTTTTGCATGCATAATATCAAGTTTGAGGATGACTCAAAACCTTATATTGAACATCAAAGGAGGCTCAATGAGGCTATGAAAGAAGTTATCAAGAAGGAGATCATCAAGTGGTTGGATTTCGGGGTTGTCTACCCCATATCTGATGGCTCATGGGCTTCTCTAGTTCAATGGGCCCCAAAAAAGAGGGGAATGGCGGTGTTCACCAATGGCAAGAATAAATTAACTCCTACAAGAACGATGACCAGTTGGAGGGTGTGTATGGACTATCGAATGAATTAATTCCTACAAGAACGGTGACCAGTTGGAGGGTGTGTATGGACTATCTCAAGCTTAACAAAGTCACAAGGAAGGATCACTTTCCACTTCCTTTCTTAGATCAAATGCTCGATAGATTGACCATTCGTTCTCACTATTGCTTTCTTGATGAGTACTCGGGATACAACCAAATTCTCATTGCTCCATAAGATCAAGAGAAAACAACCTTACAGGTCCCTATGTTACTTTTGGTTTGAAACGAATGCCATTTGGTTTGTGCAATGCACCGGCGACTTTTTAAAGGTGTATGATGGAAATTTCATGGACATGGACTACCTCGAAGTTTTCATGGATGACTTCGTAGTGGTTGGAGACTCTTTTGATGATTGTCTTGAAAATTTGGACAGAGTGTTGGCTAGATGTGAAGAAACCAATTTGGTGCTCAATTAGGAGAAATGTCATTTCATGGTCGAGGAAGGTATTGTCCTTGGCCACAAAATCTCAAGGAATGGAATTGAAGTTGACAGGGCAAAGATTGAGGTGATTTCTAAGCTTCCACCCCCAACTTCGGTGAAGGGTGTGCGGAGTTTCTTAGACCAAGCGGGTTTTTACCGGTGCTTCATCAAATATTTCTCTAAGGTGCTAAACCCGTTGTGCATGATTCTTGATAAGGATGCTAAGTTTAATTTCAATGATGATTGCATGACAGCTTTTGAATTGTTGAAGCTCAAGTTGACAACTACTCCCATCAACACCGCTCCAAATTGGAGTGTGCCTTTTAAACTCATGTGTGATGCAAGTGCGTAGAAATTGAGGCTATTTTGGTGCAACATATCAAAAAGATTTTCCATCCGGTCCACTATGCTAGTAATAACATGAATAGTGCCCAAGTTAACTATACCTTTACGGAGAACGAGCTCTTTGTTATTGTGTTTCAATTGAGAAGTTTCACCTGTACTTGATGGTGCAAAAGTTATTGTCCACACGGATCATGCAACGCTTCTTTATCTTATGAGAAAAAAAGGACTCCAAAGCTCGGTTGATGAAATGGGTACTCTTGTTACAAGAATTTGATATTGACATCCACGATAGAAAAGGTAGTGAAAACCAAGTGGCAGACCACTTGTCTCATATGGAGGAGGAGAGGAGGCTGCATGATGGCCTTGAAATCAATAACTCCTTCCCCAATGAGCAAATCTTGGAAATTTCAATGAAAGAGGTGTCATGGTTCGCGGACTTAGCAAATTTTCTTATGTGTGGAATCATTCAGGATGAGTTATCTTCAAGCCAAAGAAAGAATCTCAAAAGGGATTGTCAAGATTATTATTGGGATGAACCATACCTTTTCCGTATTTAAACGGATGGGGTGATTAGAAGATGTGTACTGGAAGAAGATCAAGATGAAATTCTTGGGGCTTGTCATTCTTCGCCATATGGTGGTCATCATGGTGGAGTATGGTAACCAAAGTGCTTAGTCGTGATTTGTATTGGCCCACTCTTTACAAGGATGCAACTGAGATAGTGAAAAGATGTGATGAATGTCAACGGACCAATGGAATCTCAAAGAAAAATGAAATGCCACTCACAACCATTTTGGAGATTGATATTTTTTATGCGTGGGGTGTTGACTTCATGGGCCTTTTGTGAGTTTTAGTGGAAACACCTACATCTTGGTGGTAGTGTCCAAATGGGTTGAGGTTGTTGCTTTACCCAACAATGAGGCGAGAAGTGTAGTGGCTTTCTTTAAGAATAATATTTTCAAAAGGTTTGGTACTCCACGTGCAATTATAAGCGATAGGGGTAACACTTTTTCAACAAGGCTTTCGACACTTTAGTTAGCAAGTATGGTGTTACTCATAAAGTCATGACTCCCTACCACCCACAAGATAGTGACCAAGTGGAAGTCTCCAAGCGGGAGATAAAGAGTATCTTCTCCAAAAAAAATGAATGCTAATCAGACGGATTGGTCCAAGAATCTTGATGATGCATTATGGGCTTATCGGACAGCTTACAAAACACCTATCGAAATGTCGCCATATCAGTTGGTTCAGAAAAGCTTTTCATCTTCGGTGGAACTAGAGCACAAGTAAATGTGGGCTCTAAATAAGTTGAATATTTATTGGGATATAGCCGCTAACTTGAGGGTTACACATTTGAATGAATTGGATGAGTTCCGGTACCATGGTTATGCAATTTCGTCCTTGTACAAAGAAAAAATGAAATAACTTCAGGACAAATACATTTGGAACAAAGAGTTCAAGGTGGACAATCTTGTATTGTTGTTTAACTCAAGGTTGAGGATGTTCCCCATGAAGCTAAAATCCAAGTGGAGTGGTCCTTTTGAAATTATTGGTGTGGCACCTTTTGGTGCATTAGACTCGAAGAACGAAAACAATGAAATATTCTGAGTCAATGGTCACTGAGTAAAGCACTACTTGGGAAAGGTTAGACATATCCACGTGGTAGCAGTCATTCATTTCACTTGAGGGTATTTTGCGTCTTGCCGCGATGTAAAATCAGACGTTTCTTGGGAGGCAACCCATGTTTTTTTGCTTTTTCTTTTGTAGTTAGGTGTTATTTGTGTTCTAACCGAATTTAAAGTGTTCTACAGGGATGAGTGTGATTTACAAGAAAGGTGAATAAAAATATGGCTTAAGTGTTCAAAATTGTGTAGAGCGCACTTTATTTGTGCGGACCGCACATTTCTATGTGCCATAGCATAAGAGCATTGCGGCCGTACTTTTGAAATATCAAAAATACCAACTCTCTGAAGTTTAAGGTTGTTAGTACGGAGGTCGATCTACAACCGCATGTGAAATCTGCAACCACACAAGAAAATGTGCAGATCGTAGATGGAGTTCTGAGATGAATCCCTCAGGTTAAAGAGTGCAGACCGCACATGAAAATGTGTGGCCACAATCGTCTCTGTTCCCGACTCAAAAATTTTGGTATAAATAGAACAGTAGGGCTCATTTTACACTTTTCCCACTTTGAATAAAACATTATTTCTCTCTTAATTTTTCTTGGAGATTTCAACAACCCGCACACACATCACCTTGATCATTCACTCACTACACTCACTCTATCTGGTATGCTTCAATTTTATGTTAATGTTAGTTTAATTTGTATATTTTTAGTTCTTTTCAGGCCATCTGTTATTAGAGTTCAATTGTGTGTCCATGTAGGGTAGATCTGAACTGTGTAAACTTGATACATTCTCTAATGGGATCGGGTTAGTGTAATTTCATGTTTTTACAATGTTGTCATGTCTATTTGTGCAATAAATTGAAAAATCTAAGTTGAAAAAGCTGTCTACTTATAATTATTTGAAGTTTGTGGCCGCACTTGAAATTGTGCGGTCCTCAAATTCAGATTTTTGGCAAATCAAGTGAGGAAGGAATCTGTGGCCGCGAGTTAAAATGTGTGGACGGCAGATTTCCCCTTGCGTCCGCAGATTGGACATTCCTCTATCATCAGAGAGTTAACAATTTTGGGACTCAGATGTGCGGACTGCACTTCCCTTCTGCAGTCGCGCAATAAAAATCTGTAGACTACGAGTTCCTTCTGCGGCCGCACATCCAAAATGTGCGGACCACAAATCCCTTATCCTGCAAGCAAATGTTAACTTCATAAACCCCACTGTGTCCAAGTGTTTCTCCTTTACCTACATGAGTCTTGTATGTGTTGAATAATCGATTGCAACTAACATCTTCTTTGTTTTGATATAGATAATGGTTCGATCAAGAAGGTGAGGAGACACTTCAAAGGGAAGAGGTGAATATTTTCAGGGTCTAGGTAAAGGTACCTTGCCCCTTGGCCAGCCAAAGACAATTAGGAAGAAAACCACAGCCGGTAGAGGGAGAGGTGTAGACCACTCTAAGTCTAGCTCCTATGTCCCATATAGGGAGGTGTTAGAGGGTAACTCAACATCTATTCATGAGGAGCAGACGGCCACACAGTCGAGGCCGCAGGGGATATACCAGCTCAGGGATGAGCCATATTCATCTCACAGCACCTCCGAGGGGTCGGAGAGTGCCATCCAGGCTTCTGAGCCATCAGCTACACCAGTCCTTAAGGCACAGGTTATACATGAAATCACCGATGAAGGTAGAGGGGGAGATTCTACACCTACACGTCTGGAGATATCAAAGAAGAAGGAGGTTTGGGAGGAACAATTTGTCAGCTTGTCTGCCTTCACTATTTTTTCGTATGTGGTAGACAATGAGGTCGTTGAATCTTCAGCGATAGTTTCTTTTGAAAGATTTGGATACGTACAACCCGGCAATATTGAGGCAGTTCAGAGAACGAAAGGGTTGGATGTGGTTCAACGAGAGAGTGGAGGATGCCAAAGAATACCTCCAAAAAGTCTATGCCAATGTTGCTCATATAAATAAAGGGACAAATGCGACCAAAGTGCACAACCTCAAGGTGAGGTTTGATCAGCATACGCTAAACACGTACTTGGGTTTCGAGGATGTTGAGCCAAAGGAGTGTCTGGAGAAGTGTGCAATGAAGGAAGAGGTACGTCCTTGGTTGGCTGAGACCTTAGCACCACAAGGGCCACCACCACCATGTATTACTATTGGGGTGACCATCCACCGGAGTACTCTGAGTTTTGAAGCGAAGGGATGGTAGAATTTTGTTTGTAGCAGATTGGATCTGTGCCAGAATGAGACTCACCTTCCTATTCCTCGGGTTGTGCTTGTTTCTTCCATTATGGATGAGTACCCAATTAATGTGGGTGCCGTGATATCATCCAACATTTCATTGATAGCACGCCAGTATAGCTCGGCCTACCCTTATCTCAACACTATCACCGAGTACCTCACCGATGCAAAGGTAGAGCCGAGAGATTTTGACACCAAGGTGAAGGCAAAGAAGCATTTTGACTGGTATTCATTGATGGATGCGAGAAACCCAAAGAAAAAAGTCTATCCTTCTACCACCACTGGCCAGTCTGATGAGCCAACGGTGGTAGTTTCTGAGACGCTGATCTTCCATCCATCTCTGCTGAACCTTCTTCTAATGTCGCTGCTATGCACTTCCATCAACCTCAGTTATCACCAAAGCTCCTACCACAACTCTAAGGCCAATGACCATGCCCACTACTCCACTATTTGCGCTGCGAGTCTCCCATACAATGACGAGTCTCAACAACTGGATGCAGACAGCTACTGCAAAGCTGTCTGGCATGTCCAGTATTGTTGCGGCACAATCCACTTCATAGGAACCACATGATCCTTCTGACATTGATGAGACGCTGAAGAAGATTCTGGACAACCAGAAGACTATAATGGACACATTGGTGCAACAAGGGTCAGTTATTGAGGAGCTGGGAAAGGAAGTAAAGAAGATGAGGAAGTCCCAGGTAAGCAGGAAATCAGTGGACAAGCTCCGAAAGGAGGTGAATAGAATTTCCACATCCGGAGACCTGCACTTTGATATGCTACTTGACCAGCACCAGTCTGCCCCAGATCCTCCGGCACCATCTGCACCGGTAGCAACAACTAGCTAGTCTAACGAGGCAGACCTTGCTGACGACACTGTTGAGGCAATGCGTGCGATGTTCGACAACTCATCCAGGACTAGATTTGATGAAGATGAGATTCAGATGGTTGACCCTAAGGGAGATGATATTGCTGGGGACACTGAGATATCCTAGGATCCTTAGGGAGTTTTTTTTACCCTCTCTTCTTTTACTCTTATTTTACTATTTTACTAAGCATTGGGGACAAATGATTACTTTTATTCGGGGGGGGGGAGTTTATTTGATACATTGGTACACTTTGGATACATTTGGTCTATAATAATTTAATGATACTATTTTGTTCCTTATTTGTATTTATATATCTTCTCTCTCTCTTCTTATGTATAGTTATCTATCTTTAGTAATTATTGCTCATTAGCTTCTTTATTTTTTCCATATTAGTTCTTGTTTTGTTACATAGCTTCTTTTTATGTTTAGTAGATAATAAGCCTTTGGTTTCTTAACGCCACGGTTCTTTCCAAAGGTAGTTTTTGTGTGAACCGGGTGACTCATCCCAATGATGGATGGCGTGACAACTGTCTTAAGAGAATGAGTCAGATTTTGTGTTTAGGTAATAATAGTAGTAGTAATGAATAAAAAAACCTAACCAATTCCTTCTCGAAGAGTTAATCATGCTTCAATTGGTACCAACACACTTAACCACATGCCTATGGTTAGAGAGAAGGTTTTTGAAAGAAATAGCTCTAGTTAGTGACTTTATGACTCTTGAGTTGACTTTGGTGATCATCGAGTGATTTATTGGACCATAGATATCTTTGCACTTTAATGTGTACGTTGTAGGCTCTCGACTCTATCCTATTTTACAATCTAGTTCTCTGGGTGAGATGAATTGTTGCTAGTCCAAGTATCCGTGTGAATGGTCTAAAACTTGCCGCCAAGGTGTTTCAAGGCGAAATCCTAAGTTTTGCTTGGTTTGAGAAGTGATTGTAGGCTTTCCTTGGACCGTTTGAGCTTTCTATTGCCAACAAATTTTCGTTATCCTTGTCAACTCCTCTAGCCTTCTCATTTGATAGCCATGTTATAAGACTTTACCCGTTTTGTCGTGACCCTTCTTGGCACCCGGACCTTCCTTAAAACTCTTGTGAAATAAGTGGATTAAAGCATAATTTTGAAGGAGAGATGAGAAATTTGCAAAAGGTATCAAGGTACAAAAAGATAAAAGAAATGATCTCTATGAAAAGAGAAGGCAATAAACAAAAGAACAAAAAAAAATGCAAAAAGTGAATAAGTGGAAGGGTTGATGGATCCAAAAAGAGGCAATGATACCTAACATGAGCAATCAAAAAGGGAGAACAAGAATGAAATGAACAAGAAAGAGTGATGTTAATCCTCTCTAGTCCCCAATGAAAAGAAAATACCTATAAGAATTGGTAATTGTGAGCCGAGAAATGAAAATGTGGAGTGCTTAAGGTAAGGTGTAACCATTTACCCATATGTTATCCTACCCTAATCCAAAATCCTTCATTACAACCCGAAAGAAGTCCTACTTGATTTCGAACCGAGTGATCTTATATTAGTGGTGATCTACATGAGGGGCAAGCATATGGTACTTGAAGTCGTACTTGTGACATTCTCTTGTGAGAGAAGAGTGAACCTTTTATGAATCGTAAGATTGAGTGCTAACTTTTTAAGTGAGCTTAGCAAATGGAAATAGAGAAGGAAGCATTTGGAGTCCACCATGACCTATATGATAGAACAAGAGTCCTTGATAAGTAAAGTCAATTCTTGAAGCTCAAATGTCACATTAAAACTATATGCATGGATATTTTACTTGTCACCCTGTTGATAATGCATGAGTAGTGTGGGTAATTGTTGGTCCCAACTGAAGATGAGCATATCACCATTGACTCGTTGAAATGACCTTTAACTTCGAGAAGGTGGGAACTAATTTATTTGCTTTAGGACAAGCAAAGACTTAAGTTTTGGGGAGTTGATAAGTGCAAATTTTGACCACTTATTCACACCTTTTTGCTTTTATTTTAGTTCGAATATTGATTTATGTTCCCAAAACTAATGAAAATGTGAAAATTACAGGAATGTTGGAAGATTGGGCTCCTATTATGAAATACTACTCAAAAAAAGATTGTTCCGGCTCACAAGGCAAAAAAGGGTGTAGATCTTAAGAAGTGTGGTCCGCAGAAGAAAGTGCGGACAGCAGAACTCCCACTGCGACCACAGAACAAGTGAAGAAGTTCAGCAGAGTTTTAGTTGATCTGCGGATCGCACATGATTTGTGCGACCGCAGAACAAGGTTTGCACTGATAAATGATTCAAAGTTCAGAGAGTGTGCAAGTGACCAAGACTTGAAGCCTTGCTTGAAGTGCAGACCACACAATTCCATGAGCGGCCACAGAAGATACTTTGCAGCCGCAGACCAGAATTGTGTGGTTGCACAATCCAAGACCCTGCCAGCTGAAGCAATTTGCGAACGCACATGGAAATGTGCAACCGCAGAACCTCCTGAGGGGCATTTTTGTGAGCAAATTTTGGGCCACTAGAAATAGATGAGAATCACATTTTTAGGTCAAGGTTCGAAGTTTGTATTTTTCTATTTTAGGAAGTTTGTGACTATTTTAGGATTTAAACACCATATTTTATCATTTTAATCTTAGACTATGAGTTTAATTGGTATTTCTTCTTTGTTTTCTTCATTTTTCAGAATGAGTAGCCATATTCTTACTAGGGTTGTAACCCAACCCTAGAGTGTAAATCTTATGGTTATTTAATTTAATGCTTGTATATGACCGGGTGTTGAATATTTAGCCTAGTTTATGCTTTAATTTTATAATTAATGGTTGCAAACATTGATTCATGCCTTTTTGACTTGGTCATTACTTGAGAAAGAAGGACCTAGTCTAGGATAACTTGGCTAACAAGGAATTGGGCTAATTAAGGGTTTGGTTAGCCTAATTAAAGGGTTCAGACTAGAGATAATGAGAACCCGTCTTGAGCTCATATCAACTATTTATCTTGATACCCATTTGGCCTTGAGAAAGTCAAATTGGGCAAAATCACTCTATAACCGAGAGGTATTGAGTGGGTAATATAGAGTTGAGAGCTATAATACACCCCAATCAACAAAATAAGTGTTAACGTATTAAACCCATTAGGCGAACATATAGGTTAAGGTCACATCCCTAGACTTTTTAATCATTTGGAAAAATACCAAAAATAATCATTCGCTTTCTAGTCTTTTCTATTAGCTTATAATTGTTACAGTAAAATTTAGAATTATAAATCAAAACCCTTTGTTTGGAAGTGCAATCTAGTTGTTCCATTTGCTTTTGTCAAGTATATACCCCTAACACCCATATAAAGTACCATGTGGAAATCAACCCCGACTCTTGTTGGGTACTATTCTGTCAACGGTCGTTTCACTCACTATTGCGTGCGGATTGGATGTGGATCAGGCTCACTTGGTCAAAATTTGAGATTCAGACAAAATTCCAATTATCCATTCATCCCCGAGCCTAGTTATGTAATTTTTCTCGAAATTCGTCCTCAATTCAAGGTCAAAATCTCCTCTCTTTTTTTAATTCCTAAATTCTATCCAAAACCTCTAATTTCTACTTTGAAATCGCTTAATTTATGGTTAAAAATCAACGGATGAATACGAAAATACTTCAGAATTAGTTGAAAAGCACTTACCAATGAACTTGGAATGAGAATCTCTTCAAAAACCTCTCTACTCCGAGCTCTAGGTTTCAAAAACGATAAAAATAATGAATTCCCAACTTAAATCTTTTATTTAACTAAAAAAGTGTTCATCGTATTCGCGAAGCACCTGCCACGTTCACGGATTGGACTTCGTGTTCGCGAGGTCTTCATAGCATTCGCAAAGGAATTTTCCCCCAAGCCTCTGCATTCACGTTCAATGTGTCCCGTTACCGATGAAGGATCAACCTGCCTTCCCCAAACTTTCCCCCAACTCTATGTGTTTGTGTATGTTCTGCCACGTTCGGAAAGGTCATATCCTTCAAGCCTTCGCGTTCGCGAGCCTGCCCTTGCGTTCATGTAGAACAAACCAGCCCCACGGTTCCTCTTCGCGATCACGGTAGTGGATTCGCTATTGCAAAGCACTGATATACCAGCAGAAAACCAGCAACTCAACAAGTCCAAATATGGTCCAAAATCAATCTGAAAGTCACCCGAGTCCTGGGACTCCAATACGAACATGTATACAAGTTTAATAACACAATATAAACTCGCTCATTACCTAAAATCATCAAATAATAAGAATCGATCATCATAACTCAAGATTTAAACTTAAAATTGTCTTGAGGTTCGTGGATGGATCTAAATGTGAGTGTGTGCTCCATGTCGAGTCGGATGTGTTCATTTCAGCATAGTGTTGTTTACGGAGGAGTCTTCGGGCCATGGATGTTATTTCTATCGTCAACCATTCCATGTAATCTTCATTATGCCAGGTGGATTGTGAGGTGGCTTGATTATTCACACGTGTTGCGATCCCGTGTAGTTTATGGTTTGTGGTTTTATATAAGCAAGATGGCTTTCGAGATGCAGGCTATTTATTGCACCCTAGTTGTGCTTGGGTTTTGTAGCATATGACGCTATTCGTCTTCTCAAGGTTATATTTTTGCACTTGGTGTGTTCGCGGTCGATATTCGGGTATTTCATAGGTATAGGCATTTTGGCTTGATGGGTACTTCCCTATTTATTTTCATGTGTGGATCGGGTGGCATGCCGCCACAGGTATATGGTTGGATCGGGTGGCACGCCTCCATGGGTATATTGTTTGGATCGGGTTGCACGGCACAACGGTATCATCCGCGGATCGGGTTGCACGCTGCAACAGTGAGATGTTGAGCACGATTCCTTATATTTATTTTTTGTGTCATGTTTCTTACTTTTGAGAAAGGCTCATAGTATTTGATGGCCATTTTATTTGTTACGTGGGTTGGATAGTCCTTTTCTAGAGTTCGTGTTTCCTTATGTGTCACATTCAAGTTGTATCTTGTTGGTGCATTGATGCGTCATATGAAATCTTAGATAGTGTTTGTGGTAGCTTATTGTCGGAGCAGCTTGTATTGGGTGAGAAGAGATTATTAGACCTGGGATCAGTGCGATCGGATTTACATAAGGCATATTAAGGAGCAAATATCGTTATTCAGTTCAGAGTGAGGTAATAGTTCTTGTTAGGAGGAGAGACTCTATAAATCGTGATTCGGCAGGTGGTTATGAGTTCCTACACATCTCTTCCATCGTGGCAGTATTGCAAGAGTTGAAATAGGACTTATACGTGTCATGAGGTGTGTTGTGGTCATCGGATTCGTTGGATTTCAGCTATTATTGTCAGAGGATGTTATTATTGTTATATGAATTATGCGGTGCATGGTGTGAATTCAGTAAGGGTATACAATCATGTTTTCATACAGGGTATAGTGACTGATACGGTGCTCGTATGCTGAAAGCAGGCTTGGTGAAGGATTTCGGATGTTGGAATTTGGCTCTAAGACTTATTTGACTAAATAAAAAGGAAGATTTTTAGACTGGATCGAGCTTATGTGCTCAACTGGGCTGTGGTAGCACGGTTAGGTGCATGAGGTGATAAATAGTGATTTTGGAGAACTCTGGAACAGTTCGTAGCACATTCGAGGACAAACGTATGTTTAAGTGTGAGAGAATGTAACGACCCGACCAGTCATTTTGATCTCTAGCGATTCGTTCGGTGGTTTGAGACCTTGAGTGGCTCCACCTCAGGTATTATGACTTGTACGTGTGGTTGGAATTGAATTTCAGGAAGTTCAGAGTTGATTTGGAAAGAAAATTCTAATTTCGAAAGTTTTAAGTTGGAGGAATTGACTATGTTTGACTTTGATTAAATGGCTTCGAAATCGGGATTTAAAGGTTCCAATAGGTTCGTTTGATGATTTCGGACTAGGGCATATGTTTGGATCAGGTTTTGGATAACTCAGGGGCGTTTCGGTGCATAATAGTGAAAGTTGGCTCACAAGAAGATTGCATAAGTGTGGCATGCAGTCACTTGATTGATTAAAGATTGAAACCAAGTATGGAGGTTATGGTACTATCGCTAATGTTAGAGTTTAGGCCTAGAAGGCGCTCTATTCATTTGGTTGTGAACTCTGAAAGTTTGCTTCGAATTTGATGATTGTTCTTGTGTGTCATGGGGAAAAGGTTATTGGCCCAGAATGGTATCATCAAAATCGGCTTGAGGTTCGTGGATGGATCTAAATGTGAGCGTGTGCTCCATATCGGGCGGGATTTGTTCATTTCAGCATAGCGTTGTTTATGGAGGAGTCTTCGGGCCTTGGATGTTATTTCTGTCATCAACCATTCCATGTAATCTATATTATGCCAAGTGGATTGTGAGGTGGCTTGATTATTCGCACGTGTTGTGATCCCGTGTAGTTTGTGGTTTGTGGTTTTATATAAGCAAGATGGATCTCGAGATGCAGGCCATTTATTGCACCCTAGTTGTGCTTGGGTTTTGTAGCATACGGCGCTATCCATCTCCTTAAGGTTAAATTTTTGCACTTGGTGTGTTTATGGTCGATATTCGGGTATTTCATAGGTATAGGCATTTTGGCTTGATGGGTACTTCCCTATTTATTGTCATGTGTGGATCGGGTGGCATGCCGCCACAGGTATATGGTTGTATCGGGTGGCACGCCTCCACGGGTATATTGTTTGGATCGGGTTGCACGGCACAACGGTATCATCCGCGTATCGGGTTGCACGCTGCAACAATGGATCAGGTGCCATGTTGTCACGGGTATATGGTTGGATCGGGTGGTACGCCGCCACGGGTATATTGTTTGGATCGGGTTGCACGGCACAATGGTATCATCCGCGGATCGGGTTGCACGCCGCAACAGTGAGATGTTGACACGATTCCTTATATTTATTTTGTGTGTTCTGTTTCTTACTTTTGATAGAGGCTCATAGTATTTGATGGCCATTTTATTCGTTACGCGAGCTGGATAGTCCTTTTCTAGAGTTTGTGTTTCCTTATATGTCACATTCAAGTTGTAGCTTGTTGGTGAATTGATGGCGTCATATGAAATCTTAGATAGTGTTTGTGGTGGCTTATTGCCGGAGCAGCTTGTACTGGGTGAGAAGAGATTATTGGACCTGGGATCAATGCGATCGGATTTACAAAAGGCATATTAAGGAGCAAATATTGTTATTCAGTTCAGAGTGAGGTAATGGTTCTTGTCAGGAGGAGAGACTCCATAAATTGTGATTCAGCAGGTGGTTATGAGTTCCTACACATCCTCTTCGGTCGTGGAAGTATTGCAAAAGTTGAAATAGGACTTATATGCGTCATGAGGTGTGTTGCGGGCATCGGATTCGTCGGATTTGGTTATTGTTGTCAAAGGATGTTACTATTATTATATGAATTATGCGGTGCATGGTGTGAATTTAGTAAGGGTATACAATCATGTTTTCATACAGGGTATAGTGACTGATACGGTGTTCGTATGCTGAAAGCAGACCTGGTGAAGGATTTCGAATGTTGGAATTTGGCTCTAAGACTTATTTGACTAAATAAAAGAGAGGATTTTCGTAGTGGATATAGCTAATGTGCTCAACTGGGTTGTGGTATCATGGTTAGGTTCACGAGGTGATAAATAGTGATTGTGGACAACTCTGGAACAGTTCTTAGCACGTTCTCGGACAAACGTATGTTTAAGTGGGAGAGAATGTAACGACCCGACGGGTCATTTTGAGCTCTAGCGATTTGTTCGGTGGTTTAAGACCTTGAGTAGCTCCACCTCAGGTATTATGACTTGTATGTGTGGTCGGAATTTAATTTCGGGAAGTTCAGAGTTTATTTGGAAAGAAAATTTTAATTTTGAAAGTTTTAAGTTGGAGGAATTGACTAGGTTTGACTTTGATTAAACGGCCTCAGAATTAGAATTTAACGATTCCAATAGGTCTGTATGATGATTTCGGACTTGTGCGTAGGCTCTGATCGGGTTTTGGATAACCTGGGAGCGTTTCGGCGCCTAGTTGTGAAAGTTGGCTCTTTGAAGGTTTTAAAGTTTCTAAAATTTTGTTTAGAGTAAGTTTTGGTGTTATCGAGGTCTGATTAGGATTCCGAGATTGGAAATAGATCTGTAATATCATTTAAGACTTGCACACAAAATTTGACGTCACTCCGAGTTGTTTTGATAGGAATCAGACGCGTGGAAATATTTTTTGAAGTTCTTGAGTTCATGAGTTAATCCATGCGTTTTGGCGTCCGATTCATGATTTTAGATGTTATTTCGGTGTTTCGATCGCGCAAGCAAGTTTGTATGGTGTTTTTAGACTTGTGTGGACGTTTGATGTGGAGCCCCGAGGGCTCAGGTGAGTTTCGGACACGTTCGGAAGGTGAGAAAGCTTCAGTTTTATGGTTTTTCTTTGTTGGTGTCTCAGGTATCGCAAATGCGAGAATTGGTTCGCATTTTCGAGAAAGGCTTCGCAATTGCGAAGAAGCCTGATATGGGCAAGACTCGCATTTGCGAGATTCCAGTCGCATTTGCGACCTTGACAGAGGGGATCCCAGATTCGCATTTGCGAAGATTTTATCGCATTTGCAACCTTCGCATTTGCGAACCAGGCATCGCAATTCGCAAATGCGACATCGACGACTTGTGCACAACTTTATTAAATGCAGGACTTAGGCCATTTGGCTCATTTTCATTCATCTCTTGAGCGATTTTTGGAGCTCTTGGAAGGGGGGTTTCACCTAGCACTTTGAGGTAAGTAATTTCTACACAATATGAGTTAGATACATAGATAATGGTAGATTAACATGTAAAAATTTGTGAAATCATGGGTTTAGATGAAAAACCTAGGTTTTGGATAAAAATGAGATTTCACCAAGAAAATAGTTATGGAATTTCGGTGAAAATCATATATTTGACTTCGTAAGGTTATGGACAACAACTTTCTTTGAAAATTTTCAAAATTTGGGCACGTG
Source organism: Nicotiana paniculata (assembly GCA_005239505.1). Classification (NCBI taxonomy): domain Eukaryota; kingdom Viridiplantae; phylum Streptophyta; class Magnoliopsida; order Solanales; family Solanaceae; genus Nicotiana; species Nicotiana paniculata. The sequence goes on from MDKI01288541.1 coordinate 20,578, forward strand.
GGCCCAAGGGTTGCTTTATCGACTTTTCGAGAGGAGTTGAAAAATTATTTAAATTAATTTATTATGAGTATTAGAGTATATTTTTATTGGTTTGCACATTGTTTGACTAGTTTTGGAGCGATGGGCGCCGGTTTGGGGGTGTTAGAGCGGCATTGGAGCCGGTTATGGAACTTCGGAGCGAGGTAAGTCTCCTATCTAACTCTGTGAGGGGGAAACTACCCCTGGGTGATATACTTAATATGTTTAACTTGCTGCGTGGGCTACGTACGCACGAGGTAACGAGAGTCCGTACGTAGTTAGATTCATGTAATTATCCGGGTAGACTTAGGTTCATACTATGCTATACTTATACTATATGGAGTTTCTTTGCTTGTTTAATTCTTTTATTTCGCATTAAGACTTGAGATTAGTCATGAGTAGAGTGATAGACTTGCTATTGTTGAGCTTCTACGAGTTTCATGGTTTGCCAGGGAATAATGGTGTTCCTCGTACGGATTTCTCACGCGCTACGCATGTTTATCGAGCGATTTTGCTTAAAAATTATAACTCATACGTTTGTTCGTGAGTGGGGATCAGGGACTCGTTTAATCTTCTTATTCTAATGGGATCGGGTCATTCGCCTCGGCAGAATTTATGTACCAAACTCTCATGAGAGCGGGTCGTTCACCTCGACAGTTTAATAGATGCATCTATGGTTTGTTTTGTTCAACCCTCGGCAGTGCACAGATAATGATGGAATCAGGTCGTACGCCTCGGCATTCCTATAAAATATCATCATGGAATCGTGCGTAATATTTTGCGAGAAGTCAGTGTATCTGTGAGTTTTTCTCGATTTGAATCATAACGATCTATTTGGTGAGGTCCATTATATATATATATATATGTGTGTGTGTGTGTGTGTGTGTGTGTGTGTGTGTGTGTGTGTGTGTGTGTGTGTGTGTGCGTCTATTAAGAGCTTGAGTTTATTGTAGGAGGAATTTGCTAATTGAGAGCTTGAGTTTATCGTAAAGAGGAGAATTTTTCCACGTATCTATACTTGATTATTTCGTTTATTTACTCTGCCTCATATTTGTTTACCTCTTTACTCTATCTTATATTATTAGACCCCTAGTAAGTGTCGATGTCGACCCCTCGTCACTACTCCTCCGGAGTTAGGCTAGATACCTACTGGGTACACGTCGATTTACATACGCATACTACACTTGCTGCACATTTTTGTGCAGGCACATTTATGTCTGGTGGTTCGTTGAGCGCGGAGGCGTGGATGATGCGGGACTTACAGTGAGTCGTATTTCATGTTATGATCTGCAACCGGCAGATTCTCCTTCAGTATTATTTATATTTTTCTGTCTAAATTGTATGCGAACGGATGCTGTATTTGATTATCCTTTCTAGATGATGCTCATGCACTTGTGACATCAGGTTTTGGGGGTGCTTACGGGTTATTCATTATTGTAGTTTTGAATAATATTATCATTTGCCCTGTAAATTCTATTTCTGACTAATTAAATGGAGGAAATTATGATTTTAAAAATGCTAAAATAAGTAATTAAGTTAATCATTTATTGTTGGCTTGTTTGACGGTGGTGTTAGGCACCATCACAATCTTTAATGGATTTTGGGTCGTGACAATAATGCTTAAGTTAAATGGAAGTTGATAGTGGATATCAGTGTTTTAAAAGGCGTGGGCGTAGGGCGAGACATTTTAAATATACCTCAGCGAGGCGTAAGCTCTGAGGCAAGGGGTGTAATCCCCATGAGTATTTAATTTTTAATATTTTATAAAATAATATAATTACAGTAAATATTTATAAATAGGTAAAATTTCATAAAAAATGAAATATGCGAAAAGATATATAAATGTGCTCCATTCCCACAAAAAAATTAGTCAAAGCAATCCATTATATGCTACTTAAAAGCACTATTTGAGTCGAAAAAATTAAAGTTTTTTACATGGAGAAACAAAAAGGATGACTAATCTGCAATTTGAACTTTGAATTTGTTGCTACGAAGGAGAATGAAGTTCTATTTGTATTTTGTAAGAAAAATTAAATATTCATTTATTTTGGGAGATAGTAGTAGACTAGCGGACAAGATAAAGAATTGGGAAAGACTATAAATTAGATCTTCAATCAATAAAAAAGGTCATGACTTTTAAATTTAATATTTTAGTTCGTTTTTAAAACTATTGAGTAATTACAAGCTGACATTTGAGAATTTGGGTATTATATGAAGGACTTATTCAACAAATTTTATTTTAATTTTAAAAAGTCTCTGGAGCTTACGCCTCATTACAAAAATGTGCCTCAAACGCCCGGGCGTACGTCCACGAATTACTAGGCGTACGCCTTTTGAGACTTTCGCCCTATATCGTCGCCTGTGGGCATTTTTTATGCAGCTTGCCTCTGGACTCGCCCCGAAAAAGCCTTTTAGAAATACTGGTGGATATGAGTACTTAATTGGTTTGATTTGATTTCAATATTTAAAAAATAAACTTAATTGATTTGATTTATTTTAGAAAAAAATTGACCCAAATCAAACCATGCCATTATTTTTTTTTCCTTCTATATATGTAGGTATGATGGAGAAGGTAGTAATCTTTTTGTTTCAAGAGAAATTGTTCAATCAATTCTGGTTTAAGCTTTAGCTCTCAACCTCATTGCTTATAGAATTAATTAAAATAAAAATTTATATTTTAAAGGGCGAATTTGTTAAACTATAGTTTTTTTAATATTAATAATAAATAGATTAAAATAAATACTATAAAGAAATTAGAATAAAAAAAGGTAAGCCTAATATATTAACGAGAGAGGTCAGTATTATTAAAGCCAAATTTAAGAGAATGTCTCTAAAATTATACTTAATAAATTTATGATTATGCAAGAAAAAAAAAATCTTTATACAAATATGTAGTCTAATCTTATACTAACACTAGCAGTTTACTTATCATTATTTGTAAGTAAACGATTCAACCGGGAAAAAAAAGGAAATTTTTAGTATTCAATTGAAGATACTTTTCGAAAATTTGAAAAACTTCTTTTTTCAAAATTTTTTACCTCACATAAAATAAAATTCAAAAACTTCCAAAATTATATTCATGTTCAAACATGACTTTAAGTTTCAAATATTATTTCCACTTTTTTTTTTGGAAAAATTACGCTCAAATACAATTGAGACCATGATGCTACCAAAATTGGCCCATATTTTTACATTCCTATACCATATAACTATATTACCTTCAATGTTTAAGGTTTGATATAATTACATTTAGTATACCTAATTACCAAT
>ML310262.1:570-14796 GCA_005239505.1 Nicotiana paniculata
CGAGGACGTCGCCAACTCAGGTGGGGGAGAATGTCATGGGCGGCTTTCCAACCGTGCCCCATGACCCCTTGGACGCGCCCCGTGGCGTCCCAGCAAGCCTCCCAACGCCTAGCGCCACAGACGGCCCCGTGGTCTTGGCGCCAAGTGACAAGCACGCCTGTGCCTCTGTCGCCCCACCAATTTCCCTCGCGAGCGCCCAACCACAAGAAGTTGACAACGGACCTGTTTCTACCCTGTAGAAAACTAAGTCCTTTTTCCCTGTATTATTAGAGTAATTTTTATTCCATGTACTTTCCTTATGTTTCTCTAGCATAGTTTTGTCTATTCCTGTAATGTTGGTTTATTTTTTTTAAGCATTATTAGGGGGGATCAGGCAATCAAACATTTTCTAGAAAGCAATTCTCTATACTGGTGTCTCTCCCCCTCGACACCGCGTTGCGTTCTTTGTAACAACTTTCATTAATACAATCAAGCTTTTATTCAATTCTCATTACTGTTCTCTCAAATTGTTGGCATTGGTTTTCCTGCACGGCACTGACAATCTCGTCTAGCGTGCGGAGGGGACCTCACTTGGCGAACAACAACCACCTTGACATCGGTTGCTTAGCCTTACGTCGCCCTTCCAAAGAATCTTAGGAAGGCGCCGCGTAATAGTTTGGATGGTTATAATATGTGATATTGTATTGTATTGTATTGTATTGTTTGATAAATATAACATTTGGATAGATTGTATTATTTACTGTTGTTTTTATGATGTCACGCAATAACAATACGAAGAATAGACTTAAAAATGAGTATGCGGTTTAAAGAATACATGATTTAATTCAAGAATAACAAATAATTAAACTAAAGAGAGAATAAACGATCAAACCAATCGTAATGGATCAATCAAGCCTGGTCTTAAGTTGAACACTGAAACTCGGCCTCGATCGAACCCTCGATATGGGCTCGGTTCCAACTAAAGAAGAGAGTAACTAAAAAACACTTTGAATAATAGCTAGAAGATAAAAATAAACTTTTATTCCTTTGATATGCGTGCCAACAGTTGTTAAAATGAAAAAATTCTCCCATTTATATAGTAGGGGAGTTTCAATCCTAGTACAAGTCTAAATAAGGTAAAAATCTTCTTTTTCCGTAAATGACGATCCGCAGTTGATATCGAACTGGATTTGCACTGTAATATCTGGTTGATGACGAATATTACGGCTCCCTACTCGTCGTGCTCAACCGTTTAACTTTTTCCCGTGGTCTCGAAACTGTACTTGGTCGAGATCTGTTGTTTAGCCGTGCCCGATCCCAAATGCATCGTTCATCCCTCCTGAGCTCTGACACAAGGGGCCCTTCGGCTTTGCTTGAAGTTGCGTTGGACTGTGCTTCCCTCTCGTTTCTTTATTTGGGAATCGGGGTAACATTGTTCCCGATTTTACTCGTACACAGATAGTCCCTTCACTTTTCGGAGAGCATATCTATCGAAGCGACGAGAAGTGATTAATTGACCCTGGTTCTTTCTTCCGTACGCTACAACCGGCTCGACGAGTCAGTGGCACGTCCCATCAGTCACGTCGTTCTGACTTTGTACACGTGTCAGTCGTCGGTTGACCTTCCTGAATGCGAAACGTCATTCGTTAATTATCTCCTCTCTATAAAAGTTTAGGTCCTTTTTTCACTTTTGACTTTCCGATTCCAAAACTCCTCAATTTACCCCCGAACTGTTTACTTGCTTTCAACCCCTTCAAATCTTCATACATTGTTCTTCATATCTTCATCTTCCCATCTTCAAATCTTCATGCTTCATCCTTGAACCTTTAATTTTGAACTTCAAATCTTCATACTTGTCCTCATATATTCATATTTCCCAGAACTCGATGGCAAAGACTTTGAAATTCGTGCCTCAACAAACCGTCCCTTTAACTTCTAACCCGGACACGGATGCTAAGATGGTCATAAGATGGTCGTACTTGAAGTGGCCTCGGAACCTCTTCTAAATAACTTCATCCCTGGAGGTTGCTTTATAGAAAACAACTTCAAGGTCGAATAAGCTTCCAATCAAGGGGATTGAGGCGAGGAGTTATAGAGGTACATATGCTCCATCACCGAGGACACGCTCCTTGCAGTTCCAAAGGACTGCAAATGGGAGGACAGAGAAGTGGTCGTCCCTGGTCCTGATGAGGACATCACCACACATGTGGAGGGGTATCTAAGTGTTTACACATACCCCTTCACACTTGCCCCAGTGGATCCCATAGTCCTCGACTTTTGCAAAAGGTACGAGGTCTGCCTTGGGCAGATTCACCCGTCCTTTTAGAGGATCGTGATCCTCCTCCGCCACTTTGTTAATAACACTGAGGTACCCCGATTCACCATCAACCATCTGCCTAGTCTCTACAGTCCCCAAATATTCCGAGGGGGATTAATCAAGTTCGTTCGTCGGACAAAGAAAGCTCCATTCTTGAGCATTGACGAAGATAGGGATCGAGGCTAGCAGGGGAGATTCGTTCGGGTGAAAACCGAGGAACTCATTCCCTCCGAGTTCCTGTCGTTTCCTGAAAAGTGGAACCTACCCCGTAAGTTCCTATCCTTTTTGAGTATTTAGAATTTCTTTTGGATTTTTGTTCTTCTTTTTCATTTCCTGGTTCTATCATCGTGCAGCGGTTTCCCGAGTCCCCAACGCAGTTCCCCGCTTCAAAGAGTGGGATAAGGGGATCTGCACACAGCTATTGTATTTCGAGCGCAAATGGTGCAACTCTCGAAGGCAAGTGGGAGGTCTGTTCCCATGATGAGTGCTCTCCCGGGCCAAGTTTACTTTCATATTCAACTGTCATTTTCACTAAGTCCCTATCTTTCTTTCATATGTTTTCCCAAGACCGCTGAGCTCCGGGCATTGGACTAGGACGAGGCTTTGTCCTCACTCGATAAGACCTCTATTTCGAGACAGCCTGAGGCTGCTACGAAGAAGGAGGAGAAAAAGAGAAGAAATATGAAGTTTTCAGGTTCCCCGGACAACAAGGCCAAGAAAAAGAGGGTAGCGGTCCCGGCCTGAAAGCGTAAAAATAAGAGTACCCGGGCCAGGGTACCGGACCCCAAATCCCTTTACCGGCTCAAGGACTATCCTGATAATGATTGTAGACACGTAATTTTTGACCCTCCCCAAGATATTATACATTTTAGCGTTTAAATATTTAGTTTAGGCCTAATATCACTATTTTTACTAGTTTTGACTCTTTTACTTTATTTTAAGTACACGAATTGAAAATTACAACAATAGTTCCATATTTCTATATTTAATTCTCGTATTAAGTATTTTTAGAAAGATATTATTTTTAACCCATTTTTATTTTTATATAATCTTGAAAAGATACCAAAAATAGTTTTGCAATATAATATTATTTATTTTGATTAATTAGAATTAGTTCTATATTTTCTACAATAAATTTTATATCATTTTAGAAGGAAAAGTGAGTTTTGGGTTGTTTTATCTCATTTTAGTCTTTGGCCCAAACATTGAAGCCCAATAAGATCTAGCCCAATATCCTATTAACCTACAAGAACCCTCCCCTGATATCTTCTTCTTCTGGAGACCTTACACCGGGACACGAAAAAGAATAAAATCATCGCCGCCCCTTTCCGTCACGGCCGCCGGCCGCAGCAGTTCTTCTCACACCACTCATATCCCCATCTCCTAAACCTCACACACAGAAGAAAAGAGTGAACCTCAAACACCACCCCATCGCCGCCCCGTCTCCTCAAACACCATAGCTGCCGCCAACCTTCTTCTTCTTCTTCTTAACCCATCGCCGTCTCTTCTTCTCCCTTGGATTGCAAGTGATACTTTAATGAACTAAAATGAATTTGGTGCTAAACAGTAGGAAATTAATCGGAGGGGCTATACCAACAAAGTTTAAACAATTGAGCCGTGAATGTTTGGTAAATAAGTTAAATAGTTGACCATAGGTTTGTAGATACAATTGAATATTTGGCATGTGCTGATTTTTATTTATTTTGTTTATTTACTTGTCTAACTCGTTAGTAGCATGCCTAGGCCGACCGTACTAGGGTAGGCAAACCGTTAAGATTTTGTTTGAATTTTGAGGTAAGAGGTCGTTTCCCTTTAGTTTATTATGGTTTCATTAGGGAAATGCCCCGAAGAGTTTGTATATATTTTATTCCGGAGAATGCCCCGCAGTATTCTGTAAATGAAGGCCAAAGACGAAACAATTTGAGGAAGCATAGAATAGTATTTTATTTTTTTATTTTTATTTTTATTTTTCTTTTATTAGGTGGGGACGGCCTCGAGCCTCTTTTGATTGTTTATTTTCTTTTTTGTGTTTTTCTACCTCAATCTGAATATCTTAAAAGCCAACTTGATCATGTACGCAATCGTACTAGTTACGGGACTTGGGGAATGCCTAACACCTTCTCTCCAAGTCAAATGAACCCCCTTACCTGAATCTCTGGTGCAGACTTAGTTTAAGAGTCAAATGTGTTTTAAAAGGAAATTGTCTTTTTTTTTAAATTAAAAAAACGGTTATCTGGCACTCCGAAATCAAATGCCAGGTGGCAACCCTGAGTTAATCCTTTTAAAACACAATCTTTTGTCACTTCTAAATTTGAAAACCCTTTCGAACTTTGTAAAATCTTTTTTATCTTTAAGAGGGGTTTAGTGAAGTTTGAGAAAAAAAGGAGTGTGACATCTCTGGCGACTCTGCTGGGGACGTTTGTGGGTTCGAGCTAGTACTTGATCTTGTTGGCTTTTTAGGGTATTTGGTTGAGGTTTTTGTGTTTATTTGCTTTATTTGATTTTTATTTTTATTTATGTCATTTTATTATTTGCTAAATGCCTATTTGTTTACAGTTTTCCTTTATGTGTTACCGCTTTATAACTGTCATAATTTGCATATGAGTCTTCTTTCTGCAACAAGTCTCGTAGTACGCATCGCGTACACGAACTCTTCTTTGAGTCACCCTTACCTTAAGAGGGGAAGCCGTCGGACGTATGGAGTGGGTGGAAAGCTTAAGCAGCCACCATCGACCATACGCTTCCCCGAATTGCCTTGTTAGTGAACCCCAAACGTAGGTCAGCCTTTAGGTCATTTTTATTTTGCATCATATTATTACGACCTAGCAGGGCCCGGTGCCAGGTACCGTGTTCCTTTGTAGGAAACCTGTCGAAATTGTGTCAAATGGGCCCGTTGGCCCAAAGTGACTTTCAACCATCTTATGTGCTAAATGTTGCATCTTTGAGGGTAGAAAGGTCAGTTGGCGGACTAATATTTGGGAAGAAGGGTAAAAAATGAAGTAAGTTATATTTTTTCTTCCTCAACTTTTTCAAGAAAAGACAAAAAAAAAATGAAAATGAAAAATCCAAAAGGTTTTGCACTTTCCCATTATTTTTCAAAAAAAAAAAAAAAAAAAAAGAGAAAAAGGAAAGTCCAAAAGATTTTACACGTTTCATCATTTTTCAAAAAAAATCCAAAAACCAAAAAAGAAAAGAGAGAGAAAAAGAAAATCCAAAAAGATTTTACATGTTTCATTATTTTTCAAAAAAAGACAAAAAATATGTCTTTTTTTAAATTTGTGTTTTTTTAAATTATCTTCCATATCCAATATCTCCGAACTACGCAAACCTGATTCTCGTCTTTCGGGGAGGTACACGTAGGCAGCCTACATAGGGTTCGGTCTTCCTAGTGAGTCTTAGGTTCTCGGCTTCGCGGGGTCTTAGCCAAATCTTGCATGTCTAGCCACATTTGGTCACAACAGCCATTTTTGGAAAAGAGGGCTATTTTCTCAAAGTGTTTTATTAACATATGTCTTAGAGAGATAAGTCTACAATAAGGTGTCCTCTCAGCTTTAAGGTCCATTCCTGTTGAATTTGCATGTCTAGCCACTTTTGGCCACATCAACCATTTTTGCAAAATGAGGTTATTTTCGCAAAACTGGTTCAATGACCCAAATATTAGGATCTTGAGTCCACAACTAGGTTTCATATTACTTTAAGGCCCGTCCTTGTTGAGTTTGCATCTCTAGCCGCATTTGGCCACATCAGCCATTTTTGCAAAATGGGTCACTTTTGCAAAGTATTTTCTAGGGGCATAATTGTTGGGAGTTTGAAGTCATATAAGCCTTAGTGAGGTATTTTCATGCCTTGAGATCATCTTTTGTTGGGTTTGCACTTTTAGCCACCCTTGGCCATATAGGTTCTTTTGCAAAAATAGCTCAATCACGTCTTGCATGTATCCAATAGAAGGTGCCATAGTATATTGAGTCATTAACTCTATTTGGTCTAATTTTTTTATTCAGGCGTGGATCCCTTTACCAGAGCTCGAGCATGACAGATATTTGGGAGCTTCCTTGAAGAGATTTTTTATATATTTTTAGTTCTTTTTCATGTTGTCCTTTATTTTCTAGTCTTGTACAGTAATATTGACTCTTTCACGTGGTGTCAGAGTCTTTCATAGTTTATTTGAGTTCGTCAAGTCTTTTTCTCTAATATTTCCGATTTTGTATGTGAAAACAAAAAAAAAATTATAAATGAAAAATTCAAAAAGATTCTTGTTTTTAAGTTTATTTTATCTATCGCTTTTCCAGAACTACGCTTGGTCTGATTCATGTGGAACATGATACGTAGGCAACCTACATAGGGTTCGATCAAATCATTTTCTTAAAAATTTTAAAAAAATGAAAAAAGAAAAAAAAGGAGAACGAAGTTGTGGGACGTGGGGGTGATAGAAAGAAAACGGTGATAATTAGAAAGAAAAGAGAGGAAGGAAAATGAGCAAGCCACGAAGTGCTAGAAAAGAAAGAAGAGAAAATTGAAATAAACAAAATTGGGATGATGCCAAATGACCTTGTGACCCTTGAAATCATTCTAGAACCGTTAATTATTGCTAGGTGCATTGGACATAACGTGATGTTTTTATCTGATAAATGCCCTAACGCTAATATGTTGGATTTGTTTTGCTCCTCTTTGGTATTTTAATTGTTATTATAACAGAGGGTGGTTAATTTGTGGCGAGTCATCCGTACAACACAAGGTCAAATAGCAAGGTAGCCATGACTGGCAACGACTGGGACACAAGTGTTGTTGATCCGCCTAAGGGGATTGTTGAATCAGAATTTGAGTTGAAAAAAAGGTCCTAAGGTTGAAAGGACAGATGGCCAAAATATACCAAGCCTGGATTAGCAGGCGTCCCCAAACATTATTTCCCACTAACCACTCTGAAAGTCTTGTCACCATTCCGCCACTGTCACAAATCCAGATTCCTACTGCTGCTGATATCTCCCCACAACGTTTTCACACTTCACCCCCCAAAACCATCTCAAAGGAGTCAATGAGCTACTTGGTTAAGACAATGTGATTGAAGTGGGTGAAGGTCCCAGTAATTTTGATGTGCAACTCAGTGAATAAGATCTCGAGCTTAGTAATTAGAAAGAACCTCATTTCCTAGTCGGGAAGGAGTCTTGGCAGTTCATTTGACTTCTTTTCTGTTATCTGGTTATTTCGGGGTCGTAATCCAGATTTTATCTTTTTTTTTTTGGTGATTCAAACCCTTCCATCCTCTTTTGCTTATCTCTAGGAGTCTTGTTAGTTAGTTTTGTGTCTCTGAGTTTGTCATCTAGGTTTGTTTCGGTGTTGTTCAAACCCTTCCATCCTTTGGTCAAATAAGATTTTATTTTTCTGTTATTTGTGGTCTTCGTTTAATTCTTTTCTTGTATATAGTTCTTTTCAGGCGAGTTCTAGTGACATGACATGCATGCGGAGTTTTTAGCCAGATATTGAAAGCCAATCTGATCATGGAACAATGAAACATAGTTTTGAATATGATAAAAGATGCGTTTGAGGAAACAAGTAAAGATTCACACATGTTGAGATAACCTGAAGCTTGAATTGAGTGAAATTGAGGCAACTAGTATGGGAAATCAAGAGGTTGATAAGAGCATACAACAAGGGAATGTCTCTCAAACAATTTGAGGTAGATCAGTTAGTGTTGAAATACTTTCTTCCACATCAAGTTGAAGCTAAAGTCAAGTTCGCCACAAACTGGTAGGGGCCGTTCATTGTGACAAGAGTGTTGCCCAATGGTGCTTTGTATTTAACAGACATAGAAGGCAAATGTGTAGATATGGCTATCAATTTTGATGCAATCAAGAGGTACCATGTATGAGTTCTTTGCTTATATTCAATTGTATTTTTACTTGGAGTGTTTAAAGTTGAAATGACAAAGGCATTTTGTTCTGCTACCCAAATACTTTCATCCTTTGCTACCCGTGTTGAGCCTTAATTTATTTTTCTTTCATACACCTCTTTTGATAGAGTTAGAAAATAGAAAAGAAAAAAAGGATGGAAAGATATGGAATAAAAAAAATTAAAAATAAAAAAGAAAAGAAAAGAAAAAAAAAAGAAAAAGAAGAGAAGAAAATAAAAGAAAAAGGAAAAAAAAGAGAAAAAGAAAGAAAGATGAAAAAAGTCAGGTCAGATGTCTGAACTACGTTCGACCTGATTCCTTTTAAGGATACATAGGCAACTTTACTCTAAGGTTCGGTCCCATCAAAACAAAAATCCAAAAAAAAATATTAAATGAAAAAAAAAAAAGAATTCCCCATACTCCAAGAAACTGGGGCATAAGTTTTAATTTTGGCCAAAAAGATTTGATTCCAAAAGTTGTAATTTTGAACCCTTTAATCTTAAATCATTTTGAGCCTTCATACCACATTTTCTTTCTAACCTTGTACAAAAGCCTACATTACGGTCCAAAGAAATACCTTCCGATCAATCTTTGAGGATGCTAAGTCAAGCGAGATAGAGGTATGATTTACGCCATGCGTAACACTGTGTTCATGATGAGCTGAGAGAAAAAATTTAAAATGAGAGAATCTTATTGATGAAAACCCTCACGGGCATCGTAAGGTGATGGTGAGCTGAGAAAAATTTAAAATGAGAGAGTCTTATTGGTGAAAACCCTCGCGGGCACCATAAGACGATGGTGACTTGAGAGATGAACAAATGAGAGAGGCTTGTTGGTGAAAAACCTTCGGGGCACTACAAGTTGAATGAGGCTCGTGAATTTACAAAGAAATTGGATCATTGAAAGCGCAGTTTTGAAATATGAAGACACGACATGAACTGAAAATATGATTGGTTAGATGGATTAGGCTGATCAATCTGAAATGCATGTTATGATCATTGGAGCAAGCTGCTTCACTCAGATAAGACTGTTTATTTTTTCCATTCTTCTTCATATAGTCATCTTTGTTCGAATTTTCCTTTGTTCATTTTTCCAAAAATCACTTCATTGTGCTCTTTGAGTCTATCTTTATGAGTCTCTTTCGAGTTAGCCTTGTTGAACAAGAAGGAAAGGATTCCAAAGCCTACTGCCAGCTTTTAAAATTGCACAAAGAAGAGTTCGGCCAAGCACATCACAAGTGACATGATTCAGAATAAGCAGTATGGTGGTAATTGAAGTTCATGTGATAAGGTTATTCTTGAATTTTGAGAAAACACAAAGATTCAGCAAATTTTAGAAGGAAAACACAAGGCGATAAGTGAATGTAAGAGATTCGGGTCATTCAGAGGTTTTGTGGTCCAATTTCGATCAAATGGTCAAACAATCTCTTGCTGGCCCGAGGCAGCTAATCAAGATAAAGCATGGCAGTGGCAGAATCAGACACTAAGCAGTGATGCCACAAACTAATCACCACATTTTCAAACTAACAAGATTTTAGTTGTCTGAAATAAGGGCAAGAAAATTTATCTGATTTGCAAGGACCCTCCATGAGGAAAGCATGATTCAGAGGCAAGGAATTTTGTTCTTTCTACAGAGATCCTCCAGGAAGAGAGCCTGGCTCAGGTAAGTTCATTCTCGCTTTTCAGGACCCTCCTGGATAATGGGATTTGATTTCAAATTTTCAAGTATTAGTTTTAAGTTCTCAGGACCCTCCTGGATAATTGGATTTAGGTTATAGGTTCTCAGGATCCTCCTGGATAATGGGATTAGTTTTAAGTTTTCAGTACCCTCCTTGATAATGGGATTTAGGTCTTAGGTTCTCAGGACCCTCCTGGATAATGGGATTTAGGTTTTAAGTTTTCAGGACCCTCCTGGATAAAGGGATTTAGGTTTTAAGTTTTCAGGACCCTCCTGGAAAATGGGATTCAACTAACACTCACAAATGTTCCTGGTACAAACTGGGGCAGGAAATTTTATTTGTTTTGTTGTTTTGATTGAAGGCACCCACCTAGAGAACGAGGGAATTCATTTTAGATTTATTTCAAATTCAAGTCATCAGGCGCCCACCTGGAAAATGAGGGAATTCATTTCAAGTTTAAGTCATCAGGCGCCCACCTGGAAAACGAGGGAATTCATTTTAACTTAAGTCATCAGGCGCACACCTAGAAAACGAGGGAATTCATTTCCATTTAAGTCAACAGGCACCCACCTGGAGAACGAGGGAATTCATTTCAAGTTAAGTCATCAGGCACCCACCTGGAGAACGTGGGAATTCATTTCAAGTTATGTCATCAGGCGGCCACCTGGAGAACGAGGGAAACCATTTCAAGTTAAGTCATCAGGTGCTCACCTGGAGAACGAGGGAATACATTTCAACTTAAGTTATTAGGCGCCCACCTGGAGAACGAGGGAATTCATTTCAAGTTAAGTCATCAGGCGCCCACCTGGAGAACGAGGGAATTCATTTCAAGTTAAGGCATCCGGCGCCCACCGGGAGAACGAGGGAATTCATTTCAAGTTAATTCATCAGGCGCCCACCTGGAGAATGAGGGAATTAATTTCAAGTTAAATCAAACCAGGCGCCCACCTGGAAAACGAGGGAACTATTTTTAGAATTCATTTCAAGTTAAGTCATCGGGCGTCCACCTGGAGAACGATGGATTTATTTCAAGTTAAGCCATCAGGAACCCACCTGGAATATGAGGGAATTATATTCAAAGTTATTACAAATTCCAAGGCATGTAGCAGGCCCCCACCTGGAAAATGAGGGAATTATTTTCAGAGTTATTCTAAACTCATTTCAAGTTAAGTCATCAAGCGCCCACCTGGAAAACGAGGGAATTCATTTCAAGTTTAAGTCATCAGGCGTCCACCTGGAAAATGAGGAAATTCATTTTAAGTTAAGTCATCAGGCGCCCACCTGGAAAACGAGGGAATTAATTTTATGTTAAGTCATCAGGCGCCCACCTGGAAAACGAGGGAATTCATTTCTATTTAAGTCAACAGGCGCCCACCTGGAGAACGAGGGAATTCATTTCAAGTTAAGTCATCAGGCGCCCACCTGGAGAACGAGGGAAAACATTTCAAGTTAAGTCAACAGGCGCCCACCTGGAGAACGAGGGAATGCATTTCAACTTAAGTCATCAGGCGCCCACCTGGAGAACGAGGGAATTCATTTCAAGTTAAGTTATCAGGCGCCCACCTGGAGAACGAGGGAATTAATTTCATGTTAAGGCATCAGGCGCCCACCTGGAGAACGAGGGAATACATTTCAAGTTAAGTCATCAGGCGCCCACCTGGAAAACGAGGGAATTATTTTCAGAATTCATTTAAATTTAAGTCATCAAGCGCCCACCTGGAGAACGAGGGATGTCATTTTGAAGTCGTTTCAAATTTAAGGAGCCCGCCCGAAGTCTAGGTCTTTCAGGTTATGTTTTTGTTCCTAGGAGACGCACTTCCTAGTTTGAGTTATTGAAGTTTACCCCTAGGAGACGCACTTCCTAGTCTAGGTCTTTCAAGTCATATTTTGATTAGGAGACGCACTTCCTAAATTGAGATTTCATCCCTAGGAGACGCACTTCCTAGTCTAGTTCTTTCAAGTCATATTTTGATTAGGAGACGCACTTCCTAAATTGAGATTTCATCCCTAGGAGACGCACTTCCTAGTTTGGTTAATTTAAGTCCATTCCTAGGAGACGCACTTCCTAGTGTGAGTCATTTACGTTTCGCCCCTAAGAGATGCACTTCCTAGTCTAGGTCATTCAGGTTATGATTTTGTTCTAGGAGACGCACTTACTAGTTTGAGTCATTGATTTTTCACCCCTAGGAGATGAACTTCCTAGTCTGGGTCTTCCAAGTTCTATTTTGTTTAGGAGACGCACTTCCTAAATTGAGATTTTACCCTTAGGAGACGCACTTCCTAATTTGAGATTTTACCCCTAGGAGACGCACTTCCTAGTTTTGGGTCATTTATGTTCATTCCTAGGAGATGCACTTCCTAGTTTGAGTCATTGAAGTTTCACCCCTAGGAGACGCACTTCCTAGTCTGGGTCTTTCAGGTTTCACTCTTAGCAGACACACTTGTTAGTCAAGCATTCTTGGTTTTGCTCACAAGAGACGCACATCGTAGTCGAGTCTTTAGTTTACTTTTATCCCATCAGTAGCATAAGTGGGTTACAGTTTTTCTAACAACTCACAAGTCTCCCGAGTTCAAACTGGGGCAAAATTTTTTGTTTGCCTTGTTGTTTTGATTGCAGGAACCTACCTGGAGAATGAGGGTATTCATTTCAAAGTTATTTCAAAGTTCAAGTCAGTAGCAGGCGCCCACCTGAAGAACGAGGAAAGTCATTTCAGAATTCAATTCAGGTTAGAAGTAGCAGAAGCTCGCGGCAAGAATGCAAGTCGACAATACGAGATGACTAACAGAAGTAGTCTCAATCTAGAATAAAAGAAGAAGAAAAAAAATATCCAAGTGCAGGAGCTGAGAAAAGATATGGATTGCTCAAGACAGGACTGAGTCACGAGCTTTGCATGTCATGTCGTGCTCTGGAGAAGCCGTGGAAGAATAAATCAGCACCTGCAACTAGCAAGCGCCAAGGTTCAAATCTAAAGTCTGCATGAAGACCATTCAAAACTCAAGATCAAGCTTCCGAAGACTTATAGATAGGAATCTTGTAACTCATAGTTGACAGGTTTAGTTTGTATTTTTCATTTTCAATTTTGATGTAATAACAAGGTCGCGGACCGGAACCTCAATCGGCTCTCCACCTCGGTATACTCCATCACTCTTCCTACCTCTGAACTACACGTGGCTTGATTCCTTTATAGCCAATGATATGTAGGCAGCTCAGATACCAGGGCTCGGTCACATTCTCTTTTCTTTTAGTTTTAGGTCTCTCTAAATAAGGGTCGTGTCAAAAAACCTGTCTAGTCGTCGTTTGTCTGAAAACTCTTCGTGTTTCCAGTCAAAGAGGGGCAGATGTAGACACGTAATTTTTGACCCTCCCCGAGATATTATACATTTTAGCGTTTAAATATTTAGTTTAGGCCTAATATCACTATTTTTACTAGTTTTGACTCTTTTACTTTATTTTAAGCACACAAATTGAAAATTACAAAAATAATTTCATAATCTCTATTTAATTCTCGTATTAAGTATTTTTAGAAAGATATTATTTTTAACCCATTTTTATTTTTATATAATCTTGAAAAAATACCAAAAATAATTTTGCAATATAATATTATTTATTTTGATTAATTAGAATTAGTTCTATATTTTATACTATAAATTTTATATCATTTTAGAAGGAAAAGTGAGTTTTGGGTTGTTTTATCTCATTTTAGTCTTTGGCCCAACATTGAAGCCCAATAAGATCTAGCCCAATACCCTATTAACCTACAGGACCCCTCCCTTGATATCTTATTCTTCTGGAGACCTTACACCGGGACACGAAAAAGAATAAAATCGCCACCGCCCCTTTCCCTCACGGCCGCCGCCGGCAGCAATTCTTCTCACACCACTCATATCCCCATCTCCTAAACCTCACACACAGAAGACAAGAGTGAACCTCAAACACCACCCCATCGCCGCCCCGTCTCCTCAAACACCATAGCCGCCGCCAACCTTCTTCTTCTTCTTCTTAACCCATCGTCGTCTCTTCTTCTCCCTTGGACATCGACAGACCCCCCCAACAGCTGAACAACCACCACCACTCCTCACACGACCTCTACCAAAACTCGCACCCACTCCCTCTAAAAACTCCTCTGCAGCAGCCGTTAGTCTCACCACCAAGACTCGCCGGAAGTCCGACGATGACCTTTGGGTAACACACACACACAGAAACACAGAGAAAGAAAAATGGGGGGTTTTGGTTTTTGGATTCTGACTTTTCCTTTTGGAATTTAGTGTAAGTTCAGATATGAAAAATCAACTCAATTAGATTTCACAAATATATATATATATATATATATATATATATATATATATATATATATATATATATAT